>VUQK01034171.1:21185-36957 GCA_015106715.1 Bujurquina vittata
TGATAAATGAACAACAAATAGAAAATATATTTATATATATATATATATATATATATATATATATATATATATATATATATATTTGCATTCCTAATATGCCAAGATGTGGTATTCTCATTACCTTGCCACTACAACACCTCTTGCAAAAGTGATTGTTTTTTACTGCTTTCTCCTGCAGCAGCACAAAGTAGTTCTGTACCACTCTGTCTCTAAAAGAGTCAGCAGAAAGCTACTTTTGATTTAGGGGCCACATTGTTATGTCTCACTACAGAACACCTTAATATACGACAAGTTGTTTTTATGACTCACAGGCTGGAGCTTTTAAGAGCACATTAGGGCAGCACAACTTTTTCAACAGATCACTGTGGACCAACTAGAGCTCTGTGAGGAGGGAAAATCTTGAGAATAATGAAGTAAATATTGCCCTCTTGGACCCACAGTGCAATCGCTTCAGGATCGTGTTGTACAAGCTGCTGCGGAGTAATTTTACTCACTTTCTGCTCTTTTTGGAATTATAAGAAACTAGCTGCGGGCATATTTGCACTTCGAGAGAAGGCTGAGTAGGAGTTGCACCATTCAACTTGATTAGTGTACAGACTTTACCAGCTGACAGGAGGTGATTATACCCCTGCAACTGACAGCAGCTGGAGGACAATTATAGAGCTGTATTCGTTTTAAAATAAGTAGAAAATGGTACAAGTTTTATATAGATTCTTTCATATAAGTGCACTTCAAGTATGTTTTCTAAAGAGAATAACTCAGCAATCAGCAAGTTAGCCCAGGGAAGAGACTGGGGTGGGCAGAAGGCCAAAAAAGAAAAAAGGAGCCCCTGAATGGTCTTATCTGCATCATACACAGTCTAAAAATGGGACGAGTCATTTTGAAACCTTACGATGAGCGGTTCCACCGTTGTCACCTTGGTTGCAAGACTGTGAAACTATATGCTCACTGACTGATGAATTGTGACTGACAGCTCATTGGGCAATGAGTGTGCGGTTTCATACCACAGATTATCCTCCATTTTGAAACATGTCATGGTCAAAATTTACAGAACAGGCTTTTTTGTTCAATATGACCCCATAATGAGTGACTTGGACAATAAACTCAGCAGGAAAGTGTTTACAGGTCAAGTCAGAAAGCTGTTTTCCCACCACAGCTATCGCCATCTGGCAGCTTTCAGAAATTGTTTTCATGCTTTATACTGTGTACGATCTATGAGATCTACTATATTGCCAAAAAGTATTTGCTTGTCTGCTACGAACTTGAGTGACATTCCATTCTTAATCCATAGGGTTTCATTTGATGTTGGACCACCGTTTGAAAGCAATAACCATTCTCCCAGTAGTGCATTTGTGAGGTCAGACACTGCTGTTGCACGAAAAGGCCTGGCTCGCAGACACCGCTCTAATTCATCCATTTCACTGGAACTAAGGGGCCGAGCCCAACTTCTGAAAAATAACCCCACACCATAATCCCCCCTCCACCAAACTATTTGGCAATATGCAGTCAGACAAATACCATTTTCCTGACAACCACCAAACTCAGACTCATCCATCAGATTGCCAGAAGTGGGATTCGTCACTCCAGAAAACACGTCTCCACTGCTCTAGAGTCCAGTGGTAGCGTGCTTTACACCACTGCATCCAATGCTTTGCATTGCACTTGGCGATGTAAGGTTTGTGTGCAAATTGGGGCCATGGAAACCCATCCCATGAAGCTCTCTACGCACTTTTCTTGAGGTAATCTGAAGGGCAATTGAAGTTTGGAGTATGTGCCTCAGCATTTGTTGACCCTACTCTGTCATTTAACATGGCCTACCACTTCGTGGCTGGGATGCTGTCATTCCTAATTGCTTTCACTTTGTTATAATCCCACTAACAGTTGACTGTGGATATTTAGTAGTGAGGAAATTTCACAACTGGACTTGTTGCATAGGTGACATCCTATCACTGTACCATGTTGGAATTCACTGAGCTCCTGAGAGCGACCCATTCTTTCACTGATGTTTGCAGAAGCATCCGAATGCCTAGCTGCTTGGCTTTATACACCTGTGACCATGGAAGTGATTGGAACACCTGAATTCAGTCACTTGGATAGGTGAGTGGATACTTTTGGCAATATAGTGTATTATGATGTTGCATAGCCACCACCTAGTAACAATCTAAAATGACCTGCTTTTAACATTCATGCGCCTATAACACCTTAAAAAAAGCATTGTGTAATTTTTCTTTTGGAACAGTATCATCTAATTTATATCCACAAAAACTGAATCATGCATGATGTATTATGATGCCACCATGTTGCCTGGCAACCACCAAACAATGGACTAAAATGACCTGCTTTTAGCCTTTATAAACTGTACCTACAAAAACTTGTGAAAGCATCCTATCACTTTAATTTTCTGATAATGACATTTTGATTATATCCACAAAAGCTGAAATACACATGCCTAGCAAGCACATACTATTTTATATCGTATAAACAATTTCTACCACCCCCCTTTTTTTGTTTACTTCTTCCCAGTGTGATGTAGTCAATCAGTTTGCCAACAGCACAAAAAAGCCAAACATTACTGTAGCATCGAGCATGTACTAGTCATGAAAATATATAATTTTTCCACTCTGACTTGCAATGGCAACGCAAGTTGCTGACAACGGACATCTTCATGCTGAAGATCAAAATAGGCTTCTATGTGCTGTTTTTGAGGCAAACGAGGTACTATTCTCTTTGAATTCAGACACCAGTTCCAGTACCTCAGCTTAGTGCTTCCATCATAAAAACAGTATCTTACTTCAAAGGTCTCAGCAAAAATAGTTTCTAATATCAAACAAGATGATACAAGTAATTTCAGTGGCACCAAAAATCAATTCTGTGGTGCAGCATGGCTTAATTAATGTGGCTGATGGCAGGAACAAATGTTTTTATGACACTGACACAACAACTGCATTTAATTTTGGATTGGTTGCATCATTTGTAACAACAGCGCATTACATATTTAACTCCACACCCACTGGCGATTGTTTACAAATAGGCACAATAAAGCTGCCACGCTTGATGTCAATTTAAAAACTCAAATTGTAAATGATTTTAGTGTGATTTTATTAAAGTTTGCCATTTTTCTGAGGATTTCATGCAAATACAGTGTATTTGTTCCACTTATTTATCTTTCACAGAGTAACCAATGCGCTTTCAGTAAACAATCTGCCTTCTCTTTGCTTGCTCAAAAGTCTCCTTGAAAAGGTCACAATTAAATGAAACTACAGAAGGATTTTTATGCTTAAAATTACCCTATCAAAGCAATAAATATTATTGAGGGTCCACATTTTCCGTCCATCCTCATGCACAAATATCAAACTCTAGTTGTGGCATGGAAACAAGGACCTTTGATAGATGCATGTAATATTTAAAGCCTTGAATCATTAATGACCTTGAGAGCTTACTAGTGTGCTTACCACTGCAGCTGTGAGAGACTCATCACATACAGTCGGCAACAAACCCCCTAGAGTAAAAGCGCAAACTTTGCAACTTAATTTTCCATTAAAGCAATCGTTGACAAGTGTGAGAAGCCCGAGAAAAGATGGCTAAATACGATGTGAAGGATTTTCTTTCTTTTTTTTTTGTTATGTAGTGATCAATTACAGAGCAATTTTCATAGCTCGATCAGTTGCTTCATACAACTAAATGCTGCATGTGTATCATCATCCTCCATCCGTCCCAAAGTACATATTTGAACATATGCATGTGGGTGCACATATGTGATGAGGACATGGCGTGAAGCAAATCTAAGCAGCTTGCCGGTTTGGGCTGAGAAGCCTGGGATTTTATCATTACACAATCATTAAGTGCTCAACCCCTTTTATCAGCGTGAAGTTGTACCCCATAATGTGAGGAGTGTGTATGTCATATAAATATTTTGGTTAGCACATTTACGTTAACATCAGAACAACTCTGGTTATGCTATTCCCAGCAGGGTCAATTACTTCAGAAACCCCCTCCAAGCATGCAGCTCCTCTGCCATAAAACATTGCATCATCATCAGCCAATCACAAGGCAGGATTCATGGGGCTTTGTGTGGCACAGACCTAGGGAATAAGCAGGTGCCCGAGTACACTAACACAGTGACATCCACAATGTGCTGCTGTCAGTAGTGAGCATTTAAAGCTTAGAGCAATGATTTGATTTAAAATGAAAATAAAATAAACAAAAAAACTCATATTGCTGGAGATCTGATCCCTGCTCAAATAGACCTTAACAGAAGCAAGGATAGAATGTGGTTTAATTTAGATTGTGCCCTTGCATGCAAGATAAATATCTGGCAGGTGCATAATGACATGACCTGGTACAGTCCACCTGTCTTTGCTTTCGGTATAGAAATGGGGAAAAAAAAGGTAAACAGAGCAGCTCAGTGACTGGTTCCAAAACAAAATCTGTTCCATCAAAAGCAAATCTTTCCTGGACCTGAAACAGGGTTGAATTTTCCTCTCTCCTCAATAGTAGGACTCTATATCACTTTAGCACCAAGTACAATGATGCAATCATGAATTCATCAATTACAGGTCACTGTAGGACACAGATTTACTGTCATTTTTGAGGTTTATCCTCTCACATCAGTCATCCTATAGTCTATCTACCTGGATGCACTGAGTGTGTCATAACGTCGCCAACCTGTCTGCACCAATGTCACGACAAAGCCTCCGTATATCATAGAAAATCCAGCAGGCTGCTGTGGTCAAAGAGGTCATCACACTATCTGACGCTTCCATTCTTGTTCCAAAGGGAACTGGCCTGAATATATCTCGCAAATCACAACATGCAAAATCCAGTCAGCAGGTATTCTCTTGTCATAAACTATGACTTTACTTCAGCAGATTAACAGCATCTCAGGCACTGCAGGCACTTAAACCCAATTCTGGCTCTGCTTCTCTTACAGCGGCTGATGAGATAGACAGACATGCGTGTTGACATAACCCTAAGCTGAACATAGTAGGGCTAACATGGAGGTATAAAGCTACCAGGATCTACAGTCTTTGCACAATGGCAACATTACGATAAGCATTAGCTCTCCGGCAGGCTAACACTGGCTTAACGCTTGACTCTGCTAATCTATTCTTTATGGTTTAGCCTTGCAGTGTGAACTGGAAAAACTCTGAAATAGGCTTATGAAGATGCTTCCCTTTGCAGTTATAGGAAGTGGTTAAAATGTGACTACCAAATGTAGATGCCATGGTTCTTCACGGGCCAACTTGGCAGAGTTAAATCTGGTCTAGGAAATTGTTGTCCCGCTGGTGGCTTGAATGTCTTGAATTTGTTCGATCTTGCCAGCTATATAATAAAAAAGTGCTGTTAATTACCACCAGTGGTAATGACAGTCCTGAATACTGCAGGTGTAAGTGACTGGGAATCTTTTATTTCAGCAAATTATCTGAAACTGCTGATGGTGTAAAGAAGAAAAAATCTCACAGCTCAAACATTCAGCCAAATCTAATGTTTGCTTTTAGAATTAATAACACCCAGGAGTTTGTTTTCAGCCTGATACAGCTCAGTCTGCAAGATAGACACTGACTACACACAGATCTCCGAGGCCAAGCTTCACAGTGATAAAGCACAAAAATCCAGTATACACACACAGACCTCTGGCCGGTGCAAAAGGTCTTATGCCACTGCAGCTTGCCTCTGCCTTCACCTGAGCTGCAAACTTATTTTTTCTCCATTTGAAGAGGCAGATGAGCATGTCTGACAAAAGAATTCAGCCTGAAAAAATGAAACAATTCAAAGGTCATCTGCAAACAAAAAGCAAAAAGCAGCAGCCAAAAGCGGACCAGACAAGTTTAAGGTCTCAGTATTCAATACCAAAACACCGAATAAGCTCACAAGCCAACAAGTTGGTTTACTGTTCCACTGTTTAGCCCTGACAATCACTGCAGCTAATGACCTATTAAAGACACTCAGCACTTTTCAAGAGAATTATGTTGCCTCTGCCCAAGCGAGACTTACCTGTCCACCTACGAGCAAACCCTTTTTTTGTCTTTTGTTCTTTTGCATTCCCTTTCATTCTTTCCACGTCTTTCATTTCCTCTGTCACTTGTCTCTCTTCTCTTCTCACCACTAGCTACCAGACTGTCCCTTGGTGAGAGGCAAGCATGGATGAAGAGGAGGGGAGGAAGAAGGGGGGGGGGGAAGGTGAGGGAGAATGAGGACTTAGAGAGGGAAATGAATGTGGATCAATTCCCAGAGCTGTGTCGTGTTGCTCGTCTCTCTGTAAAGTGAGCATTTATCCTGTCCTTTCTTTATGTCTTTGGATCTTAAGAGTGGATCTTCTGCTGCTCTCAGACAGCTTTGCCATCCCAGGAGTGCTTCAACATTGTCTCAAGTATATTTACTCCAAATTTCTTTCTAACTTTAATCCCAGCGCCATTTTTATACTCCCTCTTTATCATTTACTGCTACTTCATTTATTTCCAGTGTAAAATGTGTAAACAAGTAATACACACCTTAAATTTAGTACATACTGTAAATACATTTATCTGTTTCTCAAAAGCTATCACTTTTTCATAATGCAAAAATTTTAAAAAAGATGAAAAAAGAAAGACAGAAAAACGAGATAAGGAGCTGAGGGAAATAGCAAGAGCATCACATTAAGGAGCTGACCCACCCGATCATGCGTTTACGATACCATCCCCCATTCACTTGAACCAGAGGAGCCTAGTCCCCTCATTAAGTTATCATTACGTTCACCATTTCTTTTAATCTGTCTTTTTTATCTTTGTTTCTTATCCGTTTCATTGTTTTTCAAATACACACACACACACACACACACACACACACACACACACACACGCGCAGCGTTCTCTCTCAGTTGGACCAAGGATCAGGCAAGTGTTATGGGAGCAATTGTGCAGAATGAAAGTCATCTATTTGTGCTCATCGATTAAACATTGTTCCCGTGGGGTCTTTCAATCTGCAGATTTAATTAATAAGTTTCACAGGACTAACAGGCAGCAGGGGCCTGCAGCTGGGAGAGCGAAAGTGGATTACAGTGGTGAGAAAAAGCAAAATGAAAGAAGGGAACAGTATGGAGGAGAAAAAGAGAATCGGCATGAGGAACGGACGAGGCCTCGGGCAACAGCAGGGAGAGGATCCTGACTTTAAGGAGATGATGGTTTGGAGTGGGAGGAAGAACAAGTAGAAGTCAGCTGTGCACTTTGAGGGAGAATTTCTAACAGCAGATTTGTCTCCACACACAAATGCATTTAGGAACTATTTTATAAATTGCAGAGAAACTCTGCTAAATATTTTCTTGGCGAGTCACTGAATCTTACTTGGAGCATCAATGACCTTTCGGTGTGACACTACATGTCCACATTGCTGAAAACAAACTAAGCCTGTGAATACAAAAAGAAGGTAAAATCTGCTTAATTTTGGATAAACACTGGAAATGGGGGAAGAGCTGAATTATCTCCACAAGGCTCCGAAATTTACCCTAGAGTTTTTTTTAAAACCATAGAAACTGATTTTGTTACCTTAGCTTCTGGTACCCCAGGTGCTGACAACCAGGACTCATCATTGGAGGCAACCTCAGTGCAGACTAATATCGAGATGAGACTGTGAAACCAGTGGCAAGCCTATATCTTCACAGTCTGGGACTGAACTCTATTCTCCAAGATGACAACGCTCACCCCCACAGAGTGGGGTTGATCAGAGACTACCTCCAGAATTTGAGCATGGATAAGATGGAATGACCTGCTTGCAGTTACAACCTCAACCCCACTGAATACTTGTGGGATCAGCTTGGACGTGCTGTTCGTGCCAGAGTGGCCAACACAACCACACTGGCTGACTTGTGAGAACTGCTGGTTGAAGAATGGGATGCCATCCCACAGCAGTGTGTTACCAAGCTGGTGACCAGCATGAGGAGGAGGTCCCAGGCTGTTGTGACTGTGTATGGTTCTTCCACATGCTACTGAGGCCTCTGGTTTTTTAAATGAAGAAATTGTTAAATTGCCAAAATGTCTTGTTTCTTTACACTTTAATCATCCAATCCAAGAAACAAAAGAGTCAATAGCAGAATGAGCTGTTTGGCACTGGCAGAGAAGATTTCGCAAATTTGTGCTACCCCCATACTCAACTCTGCTGCTCAACCCACAAATGCATTTTTCTTACAAATGTGAAACCATTTAAAGGGAAACAAACAGGCCTTCCAACAGTATAAGATTTATTGCCAAGAAGTATTGTTACAACAAAGAAATAATCAACCAAACACAAATTTTCTTCCTTTTTGTGCTAAGTTTATTTAGGGTCGGATCAGGTGACCCTGAAGCATCCATTAGCTATGCTGCTAGAGGCTCAGACTGCTGGGGCACTTCCCGTGATTCACTGAGCATGTCTTCTTCACTCCCCTCTTTTCAGTGATAGTATCAACTTTGGTCTACTTTCTCATGGCTTGTTTTACGTTCTCTATGCTTTTTTTGTCCTCTCTTTCCATTCCCCTACCTGCCTTGGCAGATGGCTGCTCCTTACTGTGCCCAGTTCTGCCAGAGTTTTCCTCCTATTGAGATTTTGCAGACATGTGACCGCTAAACATGTGACATTAACTTGCCAACCATTTTAGACATGTGACAATCGTGGTGACAGTGTAGGATAAAGTGAATAAAGCCCCAGTCACACAGTCAACAGTCTGTGACCGTCTGTGACCATCTGGCAACCACCTGTCATGAGGGAAAAATGAGTATTCCCTGACAGGTTGGAAATGGTTCTTGGAGGTTGATGGCAGTTGCTGGGAAAATGATTGCTAAAGCCCCAGTCACACAGACCTACAGAGCAGTCAGGGAGTATCTGGGTGCATTCCCCAACCGCTTGGGGAAAACCTCCTTGTGATTGCTTTGGGTGCTAGCATATTCCTGTGGTAAACTTTGAATGGATGTGACAGACTTGTCTACAAACACTGGTCCTGCTACTCTCTGAGCTGTAGTAAAATCTGAAAAAGTGCAACACAAACCAGAAAGAGAGACCATTTGCCTTCAATTCCCAATTGCATCACACTTTTTCAGGTTTTACTACCGCTCAGCCAGTAGGTAGCAAGTGTTTGCAGACAAACATGGAAAAATACAGGCAACACTGGAAATCTGCTAGCAACCAAAGCAATCACTCAGAGGTTTTTGGTGTGGCACCTTCTTTGCAACTGATTTCACCCAGAGAGAGCCAGTGACCTACAGGAACCACTGCTAACCAGCCAAGGAGTTCCCATTTCCCCTAACAACCAGTGGTTGTATCACGCCCAATATGGCAGACAAATCTCAACCAATGTTTGTACAAGACATGAGTAACCTCAGTAAAAAAGCCACTATCTTAATGTGACTGTTGCTGTAAATAGGCACTATAATAGATAAAAACTGAATTGAATTCGAAAACTCACCCCAGTATTGTTCTGTTACTTTACTCTTGATTTAAACACCACATAAACTACAGGAATCGCACACAGCTGCAGGGCTGTCAAAGCAGCCTCACAGTAACAACCACCTGTACGTCATCGCTGAACAATCAGCACATGAGCACCTGAAAGATGTGAACAAAACACACGTCACTGTGGAGCAGGATGACCAGGAGATGAAACAATTCAGAAATGGTGACAAAAGAGAAGAAGGGAAGGATGTAGACTGTCTTGATGTCTTGATAATTTTTTTGAGCTGTGTTGAACCACCAACCCTTTACATGACCATGCTTCTGCACATGCAAGCATGCCCAACGCCCCTAACACACGAGTGCACGTTTCCCCCCAAAAACTCTGACAGAGAAAGTCACTCCTGCCAAGATGGTAGGGACGTCTCACTGTAATTACTCAACAGATTGACAGAATAAGTGAAGCCCAGGTGCAGGGTCCATAGAGAGAAGGGTGTGACCGTGCACAGAATGCATTATCATGCATGCCAACTCCCAGTTCATTATTAAATATGCCTCTATTTAAGGAGCACACCTTATCTGCTTCTAATTGCAAATTGCAAGTAGAGTGCATCCTTCCATCTGGGTAAAATAACCATTTCATGGACATAATTTCCTCCAAATCTCCTGGGAAATATAGGAAGCTCTGTATTGATGGATATTCCCTTTGCTGAGTGCTCACCCGGGAAAGTGTGAGAGCAAATTGTCCCTCAGATGAATCCTGATATGTATGGAAGGGTTGTTCTGCCTCTATCTTTATCTTCCACCACTTCTGATCGTTAACTCCCAAAGTAGCTCCCAGTCGAGACCTGGCTTAGAGATAATCGCACGACCACATTGTGATGGTAATTGTCAGGGCAGCAGCATTTGCCCTTTAATCTCCTCGACAGAAGTGGCTATGAAAAGATGATGCACTGACCCTGAAGAATGAGGGTACATTTGATATTATGCAATTTTAATAGATGTATGTGTGCTAATGTTTATGTTTCTGAGCATGTGCATGTACCTGTGCAACCTGTGGGTTTTCTCTGGACTTAGCAGGTGATCCGCTGTGGCAGGACTCTTAATTGACTGTTCACACAGCATATACAGTGACATATCATTTTCACTTTTTTGTATCTTAGAAACATCACACTTTTCCAAAGGTTTTCTCACTTATAGTTTCACATCCAAGAGCAGGTCCATGCTGTGCATCTTGATTAAAGCGCCTCATTGAAGTAATGTACTTTCAAATGTCCTTTGAAACATCCCTTATTTACCAACACTTTGCATAACCAACCATCTAGAAGTAATTACATCTAATCACACTAAGTTAGCTCAAATCCTTAGCGCCACTTATGAATGTTAATCATGAACCACACAAAGACCATAGACCTCCTGGGGCCTCTATTCCTCCTCTTCTACGACTTCCTCCTTATCACAGGAGTGAGATAAATATGGGTGGGGATAGCATGAAGGAGACACAAGGCGCGCTAGACCATAACATTCGTGGATTTGTTTGCAAAAGAACCTAAAGTCACCAGGAGTATACAGATTTGCATGCTATCCCATGTTCCCCAAACAACGATGAAGATAAAACAAAAAAGTTTTAAAACTGCACCTGTGAATGGTTGTCTCTCTCTGGTAGTAAATGATGAACCCAAATTTGACATCTTTGGTTCAAATCATTGTCAGCATGTACAGAAGAGGTCAAGAGAGGTCCAACAGTGAGAGTCTGCAGACATCTGTAAAACACGGTGGAGGCGCTGTCATGGTTTGGAGCTGCATTTTAGCCAGTGATGTTGGGGATCTTGTTAGCTTTCCTTGGTATTTGGCTGCTGGTTTATTCTTCATGTCACTTCTGCTCTCCCATGCTGTCAAACTCAAAACTGACATTGTTGCTCCAGTCATCGTTCTTCAAGCCAATCGATCACGCTGCATACTTTAAATGTCTGTGCTTACCTGTCATTCTTCCTTGCAGACTCATTTGTGCAACCCACCTTCTCCCTGTCTCTCTACCTCACCCAAGTCACCAAGTGCACCATCCAAGCCTCCATCTTCACCACCACCAGTATCTAGACTCCGGGGGGGAGGGGGTCCTGCCCTAATTCCTGTCATTGCTGGGATACTGTTCTGCTTCAATGGGCCATCGGAGTTGAACTGCCAAATAGCCTAATTGAATTCTGTAAATCAATAAATAATGTTCAGCTTTTCCTAATGATCTCTCCTTAATGAATTTTTCCAGAACACTAATTAAAGAAATGACAGGAAAGCTTGCATATACTGTATTTCCATGTACGCTTGCTCATTTCCCTACACTTATTTCCTATTTTCCTAGCAAAATATGAGAAATATAATAAATGAGTAATACATAAATAAAGAAAAGAAACTTTTATACAGTTCTATAAACTAACATCTATGTCAAATTCCTCGTTTACCCTTGTATGAACCCCCTGATTATGAGCCCTTGTAATGTGACATCACACAATATTATTAGATTTGAAACAGGTAACAGTGAAGCTGCTATTTCAGATGTGAGTGTTACTAAAGGGACTCCCAAATGGTATGGCTTGATCAAAAGGAGCTGAAAAGCCACCGTGTTATTACATCTTGACCAGTCAAACCGTCAGAACTCATTTCCTTCTCACACACGACTCCTTAACCTCAAAATGGTGACAAATTAACAGTAAAGGCAGCATACAAATGACGGGGAGAGACAGAGAGGGGAGGATAATTATCATGCTGCTTTGGCACACTGGTGGGAGGAAAAAAAAATCCCAACAAAAACTCAAAGGCTGTGGTGATAGAATACAGACTCGAGGCCTGTAGCCACTCCTCACTGTAATCAGCATCTTTATCCATCATCATTAGCAACTGTTAAATGTGGTAACTGCCGATCACATCCGTTTGCCCACCCACCGAAATGCACAAAGCCCCTCAAATCCTTTAAGAGAGGAGGAAGGAACCAGAGGAGGCTTCCTGTTGGTGAAGCAACCAGAGGCATCAATTTTTCTTTGCCCTTTCACCTCCTCGGTGGCAATGCAGCAGGCACTATAGAAAGTCAGATTTGGAGTTTGTACAGGATTAACAGGAGTCCGACCACGTCAGAGTAATTAGAAACTGAGCAGCCATCAATCAAGCAAGCATCCTCTTCCTCCTGAGACTTACTGATAAACATGCCAAAAGCTGCATAGCATTCATCTTTATCATTCCTGCGTGAACATGAGCAGTGCAGCTCAGCTCTTCCTTTCGCTCCCGGATGGCTCTTTCATATGTGACCTTCCCAAGTCACTTATGTGCCATCATGTGCACCATTAAAACGCATGCAGACAGAAAGAAATCAAGCACTGGTTAGTGTTTTCAAAGACACGAACACATCAGAATCATGCAAATAATACATTTCCACCCAGGCATAAATATGCATACAGCTGTAAAGCATACATCCAGGGATCAAGTTTGTGTATACAGAAACCAACAGCATGAAGTGGAGAGCGAACCCAATACAGTTAGTTTGCATAAAACCTCTAGGATGTAAGTGCTTTGAGAGTGCACGCTATTTTTTTCTCATTTGCAGCAGGACTCTGAGGAGATGTGCATATTTGCTGGCTGTTCAGTCTGTCGGGTCATTGCTTTGGTTCAAATTAGTTTGGAGGTTTGAATTAGGACTCTTATCTAAAAAAATTCTCAGGTTTTTAACAAACTAGACAAGACTCTCTGCATTACCTTTCTGTTTTCTCAATTAGCACTGCCTGCTTTTCCTCTCCTTCTTGCCAAAAATGTAAATGCAGTTTAAGATATTACCCAAATCTACCGTGAAATCTCTCATCTTTGATCAGATTGATTCGACTTTGGCTTTGCTCCATTTCCACCACCTCTCTCTGCCCTTTGCAGTGCCAGTTTTTTGGGGTTAATCTTAAAGGAAAACTACAAAGAAAGATCTGACAGAGAAGTCTTTACATTAGATGGCATGGAGCTTCACCAGGCGGGTTCACTGCTCACCGTGAAGTATACGAATTAAGTTAAATCCCCGGCATCGCGCAGCTCCACGAGGCATTTCTCACAAACCAGAACCAAAGTAGTGGCCAAGACTTTGAACACTGTCAGTACTTCAAGCGGCCATCTTATATTTTTTTTAAGTTGAATAAATAAAAAGTCACTACCTATTGATAAATGAAGTCACACACCCCAACTGAGCCAGATCACGGCAACATTTGCAGCATAACAGGTGTTGTGGCATGAAGTCACCACTAATGCAAGCATTTCCAGTTTTTCAGTTTCACTTCACATTGAACTCTATTCACAGGAGTTTACAGGAAATGCAGTGTGTTTGTCAGCAAGCCTAGCACTAATCCTTATTTAAAAATCAGTCATTTGAAGAAGACATTGAATTTTCTTTTGCATTTTTTGCCGCTCAGTTCTGAAATAGTGCTGACAATGGACTGGAGACCTGTGTCCTGCTATTCCATACTGATGCCATTTACATAAAATCAGATTACAGAATGATGGAAATAAGCCAAGCTTAGCTGTTACGGTGGCCCTGAGAAGTCAAATGCACTGCAACCTAAGAAAACAGCAGTAAATAGTACACTGCAAAAGCACACATACACAACGTTAGTGATTCAGCATAGACAATAACTGACAGAACAGGCTGAAAGTAAATGACTAATAGCAAACGTATTTACAGTATTACATGAACCATGTCATTACTTTGCATCTTTTTCTCCCTCACAACACCGCTTCATTTCAGTGCAGTCCGTAGCTGTTCCATCACCTTATCCTACCTTACCCTAAATCACTTCTGTTGTGTTTTATTAAACTTCTATTGTGTTTTGTATGCTTTTCAGCATTTTTATATTTGTTATTGGTTTTCTACCAGTGCAGTTGACCTCTCAGGGCCACCATAGATTTTCAATGTAAATGATGTTCCCAAATGTCTTGCTTCAATGCTTCTTTTTTGCCTCCCTACAGCGAAGCAAGACAGACTCCAACACGTGAGTGCACGCTGGTAAATTCACATGGACAAAAAACAAAAACTGACTTGGCTTTAGATTATTCTTAGCTAGCCACAACTATACACAGTATAAAAGATGGACGTGTATGGTATTATACCTGTGTGTGACCAAAATTCACAAATTGGAAAAATGGAGCCCCTAAACACATCAGAAAAAAAGTTTTCTGAGGTCACGGTGGGAGTTTTTCCAGTCTTCAGCCCTTTTTTGTGACTACAGGTATCGTCCTCTGGTGGACAAAAAAAGATGCACTTTGGCGTTGGCTTCACTTTTTAGACCCACATTTTATACCGGAAACCAGATAGCTGCTTTGTGTGCTTGGTTGCTGGTTGTTAAAGTTAGCTATCAAATTAGGGCCCTTTGTCATTTTGGTTCTGTCCTCTAAACGGTCAACATTCAGGGTTTTGGAAACTGGTATAAAAATTTCTCACTAGAACATCTGGATCTTCCACATAATTGCAGATACTCACTGAGCTCTTTGTGAGCTTGCTTTGACCTCAGGACAAAGTGTCAGCTCACAAAAGCAACTTTCAATGTAAAAACAGATTACCATGAACTTGAATGAACACGTGCATTCCCCCAAAGTCGTAAACTCCTGTTTTTAATGACCTAGTAACCTTTCCTCTGGCTACATTTAGGATAACCTAAACATTTTTAGTGTCACTACTGATAAAGATGAAACACCATATGCTTAATATATTTCATCCCTCTAGCATTTTGCATTGTTGGATGTAATGAACATTAAGCCTCCAGAGTGGCTTCAGGCCTTTGGGGGTTTAGGTTTATTTGCAGGAGTCTTTTTTTTTATTAATTGTCACAGAATTCCTAGGAATAATCTGGAAGTACGTGTGCACAGCTGGGCAGCATTTACAGCATAATCTTTAATTAAATTCAAATTCAATTAAAGAACAGAAGAGCAAATCCCTCGTCTGATCACAGCTGAATCTCAGCCTGTTTTAAATCATGACAACAGCTCAACAAATGTGCATTTAGGTAAGTCTCAACACCAAATCATCTACAGTTTATTTTAATAGAAGGAAGACAAATGAATGCCATGAGCTATTGGTGTTTGCATTATGATGATTACAAACTGTATGTCCCTCTCATGTCCCAGTGTGCATGCATAAATAAAAACATGTGCGCACACACACACACACACACAAACATTTAAACACCGTGTGCGTCATCATCATAACCGGTTTCAGCGGAACAACGAGATGGCACAAAGTGTCAGGGGAGCAGGTGTTTATGCCTCTCAGAGGAATAAAGAGGGCCTGAGATGTAGTCTGAGAAACAAACTGAACCCCCTTCTCCCTCCTTCAACTTTCGACTCACCCTCCCCCACCCCC
>VUQK01034171.1:37215-57883 GCA_015106715.1 Bujurquina vittata
CCCCCCCCCTTCCCTTCCTTCCTTTTTTGCTTCCCCCCCCCCCCCCCCCCCCCCCCCCCCCCCAATCATCCCTTATCTCTGTTTTGCTCTCCAGATTCATCCTTTCTCTGTTTCTTAAATCTTTAAATATCATGGTCACTCAGCTTGGGTCCTCCACGGTCCTCCCACAACTCTTTTATGCACCAAAATTTAATGGCATCTCTCATCACAAGTAACACTCAGATGTACGCACGCATACATGAGGCTGGAAAATATTTTATCTTTTCTTTTTTTTTTTTTATTGACAACACAATGCAGTAAATATTCTGTCTGTGGCAGACTGGCTCGCCACATAATTTACAATCCTGCTTGATTTGTTAAGATTTGCCTTCATCAGCGAAGCCAGCAGGCAGATCGAAATCACAGGGAGGATCGCTGCTGAACAGTCCCTTTAAGAAACACTGTGAATGTCTCCACTCCAAATTACATTAAGAACTCATACTTTTCTAATGAATGAATGAATCCACACTGAGCACACATCAGGATAATCTTCAAGGACCAATGTGATCCTTCAAGCACAATTCAAGTACACGGTTGTGAATTTTGACTTGTGCATGCATAACTGGTCATGGCGATGAAGGAGAGGGTGAGGGGAGAGCATCTTCAGTGAGTCCACACAGTGCGGTGGCAGTTGCCTCTGAATGATGGGGGCCTGCGTCTTTACACTCAATTTTTCAGCTTTAAAGCTTCATTTTGACTCCAGAGCTTCCAATCTACATCGAGCTGAAAGAACGTGAGTGGAGGACATAAGTACTTTCAATTAGTCAACACAGTACGTTAGCATTAGGCTTCTGAACAAAGCCGCCTGCAGCTCTACAGTCAGTTTTTCAGCCTTAAAGCTCCATTCCAACTACAAAGCACTTCCACACTTCTGTCAATCTGAAAGTCCTGAATGGAGGAAGCGTGCCAATGAGCAGTACGCATAATGCACAAGACACATCCACAAAAAAGCCCAAAGCTTGTGCTATAAATAAGACTATATGCATCTGTAAGTCTCAATTGAGGAGTAATACTGTTCAAATACAATCCCAGCCATGTTGAGAAATGAAAGCTTTAGTCCTTGCTGGAGCCAGAAAGGTAAAGTTCCTCCTATATTTGCATTTATTGCACCCTGCAGTGTTTGTCCATTTCCATGCTTCACCCTCCTGCTACTGTATAACTTATGCAGCACATAAAGCATGTGCCTTTCTGGCCACTGTTTACTAAATGCTCCACGCCTGAGTTGTAGCACAGGTTCACAGCCTCATTTGAATTTAAATTTCCTGACGAGGCTCCTTCTTCAGCAGCTGAGGATCTTGATGAAGGCCCGTCTGAATTCGATGTTGAAGGTGGTGTAGATAACAGGGTTAAGGGCGCTGTTGACATACCCAAGCCAGGTGAAAGCACTGTAAAGTGCAGGAGGCACGTAGCATGTCCTGCAGTGGGTGTTCAGAATGTGAGTCACAAAGAAAGGCAGCCAGCAGATGAGAAACACCCCTGGAGCGGGCAGACAGCAGAGAGGTATGGAGAAAGGACAAAAGGGAATTGGAGGTATAAGCGGGACAGATTGGTGGGCAGAGTAATAATTTTTTTTTAAAAAAGGAAGAGAAAAGGAGAGAAAGAAAAGAGACTTCATGTTAATCGTGGTCACAGCTCATGCTTGCTAAACCTCCCTCAAACAGTTATCTACCAAAGTCTTCTTAACAACCTTATAATAACTATACTGGGTTTAAACCAGCATCTGCAGTAAGAGTAACGACTTGGACACACCAAACACAGAGCAAGGGTTCACCTTGTGACGCAGATTCGCCTGTATTTGCGACAAGAATTTAAATTTATTTGCCTCTTTGCATAGATGGGTGGCACGGTGAAAAGTTAACAGTGTAACAGTGGTGCATGAATCTCCTGATCGACTGTGGCCTTTCTGTGTTTGCATGCTCCCCATGCGCATGCGTGGGTCTCCTCCGGGTACTCTGGCTTCCTCCCACATTCTAAAAACATGCGGTACATAAATGTGGCATGTAGTCTAAGACTAAGGCTAGAAAGTGTTATATAAAACCCCGTCCATTTCCACTTTGCATGCATGAAAGTATTGCTTCATGTTTGGTGTGAACACACTGTTGGAGTTTGCAGAGTGGTCTTTCACTCTAAGCTTTCCAGGGCTAAAAAAATAATAAAAAATTGTAAAGAATGGATTGAGCGCTAAGCTGCAAATGTTACAATGCTCAGCAAATAGAGATACAGATAAGTCTTCCACTATTGCCCTGTTGGTAGTGAACAAGCTTATGAGAGCACTTTTATTATAGCCAATTAGAACAGTTTTAACCTGTGGTTTGTGTGGTATTCATATGCAAGTCTTAGCCATCAGCAGCAAGCAGGATACATTTTATTGTGCATTTACAACACTATAAATGCTGCATTGTGGTTTGAGCACTCATTAAATTCAAGCCCTATAATTGGTGTCTTCACATCACAGCAAAGTTGTGGTCAGTTTGGCTGAAGAGCAGGTAGCAGGCTGGCTGGACTGGGATCATTTTCTGTGTAACTGCCTTTCACTGACACCAGTGTAATGTAATCGGGCACCTCTGATTACATTCTTGTCAGTGAGATCTATGCTGTGTCAGAGCTAACTGGATCAGGCTTAAGTATGCAACCTGGCTGATAATTGGAGCATGTGAAAGCTGTGTCAGGAGCTTCAGTGTGTCTGGGCTAACACAGTGAACCCAAAGCCAGACACACTTATTATTTTTCTTTTTACATTTCAGCTTGATTTATTGGACTATAGCTAAGAAAAATATGCAGCAAATGCACACAGCGAGTAGAAATGCTGATCCTGTCATAGGTATATGTGGCAGAAAAGTTAATCATAAAAATGCTAAAGGAGTCGAAGCAGAATAAGCAACTCAATCATATATTGCCTCCCTAAAACTGCCTCTACTATAGCGTATGTTACTGTGACATTTACACTTTCATTTCCTCAGCTTATCTCAGCTTCCACTAACCGAGCACAATGGCCAGCATCTGAGTGGCTTTCTTCTCCCTCGCGTGCATGGTCCTGAATCGTGGATTGCTGATGTGAGACATCGGCCGCAGAGATGTGTGTGTCTGCCCGTTGGACAGATCTTTCACCTCACAGCTCATCCTGACAGAAGGACGCTGGATTTGGTTGTTCTCCTCTGGGTCTTGTTCACCTCGCTCCTCCCCTATATCTAGCTCAGTGCGGCCACAGGAGGCATGGCTGATGCTACAGTAGTTCTGCGTGTCCACTGGGGGCAGTACTGAGTCCTCCACTGGTCCTGTCTTTGGGCGTTTGCCCCACAGGCATCCTGAGAGCAGGTTGGGCTTGGAAGGACCTGATGGTTCTTCACTCTGCTGACAGGAGACATGATACGGTTATTGACAGGTTGAAATCAATAAACACTTAATGTTAGGTGGTGTGATGGATGCATCAATACACCAGGTGTAATTTCAGGCATGATATGGATTTTTCAAATGCCTCTACACCAGTGAACAGACTAAATTTTATTGTGGTTTTCCAGCGGGTTTAGATCCACTAACCAGCCGCTTTCTTTTGGTACACCTGCTTGACTACTCAACGAAAATATCAGCCAATCACATGGCAGCAGCCAAATGCATTAGATCATGTAGACACGGTCAAGATTGCCTGCTGAAGTTCAAACTGAGCATCAGAATAGGGAAGAAAGGTGATTTGCTGGTGCCAGACGAGCTTAATGTTGCATAGAGCACCTTTGGGATGTGGCAGCATGAGAGATCTGCTGCATGGATGCAGCTGATGAAATCATGTCAATATGAACTAAAATCTCTGAGGAATGTTTCCAGCACATTGCTGAATCTATCCCACTGTTAACTGAGAGAGTTTTGGAGTACTAGGAAGGTGCACTTTATGTTGTGGCCAGTGAGTTTTTATCATGTTACTAGCACCCAAAAACTGAGAAGAGGCCTGCATTAGCTGCAAAGTCTTCTCACTTTTGGATTTAATCATATGATGTGAAATTTGCTACAATACAATAATTAATTTCTTATTATGGCCACAATAATTGCTGACAATTTGTAACACTTATACCTGCAAATTTACAAAATTTCACAGCTGAACAGTAATGCTGGATAACCAGGCAGTCTAATAGTGTTAACAGATGGGAGGGGTGCTGCAGTACATTTAAGACCAGTAAAGACAGATGGAGAAGATCAGAGACAAACCAAAATAGCTTTCAACCAAGAGAGGAACTGTGTCTGCGGTCTGGAAGCTTTTCAGTTTTAAAAAACTTTTTTATTTTTCATTTCTTTGCAGACTTTCACTGTGGGCGTGGCTCCGGCAGCTCTGCCCAAACCCAGCAAACGGGAACCAGGTGATGCACAATACAAGTTCCTCAAGGCTAGCAGGTGTTTTCCCCTCTGCTCACAAAATGAATTGTTCCATAGACTGAAAAATAAGTCCAAATGGGGATGGTTTAAAAGCTGCTCTTCAGAGCTCCACTCTGGAAATATTAACGCTCTTTCTTTGTTTAAGTGGCAACAAAACAGTGGAAACAAAAAGCACATTACCAAAAAAAAAATAATAAAAATCATAAAAGTCCTTTTAGGACTGACTACATGTGCCAGATAACATGAGATATACCATGAGAATCTTATGCAGTCACACTGTCCAGTCTTTTAAACACAGATTTAAGGCAACAGCCCACCAGATTTGACATTTTTATTGCAAGTGTGATTTTATTAAAGCCGCACTTACCAGTATCTTCATAAAAAACTCAAATGGTGTTAATTGTATCATTTGGCTGCTCACTGAAGTGTTTTGGAATCTTTTATCTTATTGTTTAGGATTTGTAGCCTGCTGTTTCCCACTCCATCAATCTAATATCCAACTGCAACGTGCTCTTTTCAGCAAAAACGGCTCTTTATTTAGGTATCCAAGCACCAAATGGAAGAAACAGGAACTTTTAGTCGTTCTCTTATTTCCCAAGAGGTCACCACAGCAGATGGATCCACATATTTGATTTGGCACAAATTTATCCAGATGCCCTCCCTGACACAACTCTCCCATTTATCTTGGGACCAGCAGTAGAAGCACAGTAGCTTGTGACCCTCTGAGGCTGGGTTTGTGTCTTCTCCCAGAATAAAGCTGGGACTCTGTCACATGTAAGGCAAATGTGCTAACCACTACACCATGGAGCCACTAGTATCTGAGCACCAAATGGCAGACAAAATTGCCATCTGGTGAGCATGTTCAAGCATTTATTTGCAATAGAGACTGATAAAATGAAACCAGATAGGACTCAGCAGACTCAGTGTGTAGGATTGTTGCCTGACAGTAAGAAGTGCTGGTTTCTTCTGCCACTGAAAAATAGGTTAATGCTGCCTATCTCCTTGACACTGTTGCAAACTTATTCTCAAGAGTTTCACTTCATGGTTAAAAAAGGATAAAAAAAAGAAGACATTTTCTTCTGGAGTTGGTAAGGCTCAAAACAGAGCTTAAAGGTTCACAATAATCATCTGTCAGATATTTGAGTTCAAAAGTTGCTCTATGTCTGCTGAATATATATAAACCTACCTAAGGTTAACTAAGGTGACTATGAGCCAGTTGTGGGTTTTCAGCTGTGTTGCTGCCCCAGAGTATTGAAAACAAAATTATTCCGGCTTTAATGTTTCAATTAAGTCACCACATTTCACTGCTCTAGCTTTTTTATCCCCCCAACCCTCATAAATCTATTGTGAGATTGCCTTTAGCTTATCCTCCTTAACCGTGTGTGGAAAATATTAGAAGCTGAGAGCTAGGCTGCTCCACTAAGTCAACAAAGTGGCGAATAAGACTTAGAGAAATGGATGTTATGGCCAATTCATATCTGAAGTGCTGTTCAGATGGACTAAAAGTGCCCTCACTCCAAGTTTTTAAATCACCGCTCAATAGTTGGCATTCAGCTCACGCCAGGAAATCCTGCTGCATTTTGGGAGCTGTTTCATTTATCTCTTGTACCAGCAAATACAACTGTCTGAACCTGTGGCAAATTCATCTCCAATTTTCCCTCTCGACTAATAATTGCATTAACATTTTTAGCCATTGTGCAAACATGAATTTTTATCATATTCTCAGCTCATCACTCTTTTTCCTCGGGAGGAGAGTTGCAGATTTTATTTTCTCTTTTGCAGGTGCTGCAGTGCGTCACGCGCAGACTTTGCTCAGCCTTCTAGTGACCAGGTGAGACGAAGCAGTGAGCCACGCTTCAGAATCATGATTTTCAGGTCCTTCTGCAACCGCAGGGCTGCAACCTCACAGTGTAATGAGGAAAAAAAATCCCGTTGATCTGAATACGCACGTAGATGGACTTGCATGAAAAACTAAAAACAGAAGTGCCCTGCGTGAAACCATGTCACAGAACAACAATGCAGCCGGCCAATATGAGAGCTAGTCATACATTAAACAGTGATGTATTAAATTAAAAAAAGACAAAACTAGAGCACTAAAAAGAAAAAATCTGGTTTAACATAACACCCACCACTTTAATCCTTATAGGTGACAAGTCGTGCTTCGCCTTGGGAGTCTCTTCTTGCAGACAGGTCTCCTACGGGGATCAGAGGAAAAGTTCAACAGAGAAAATAGTTTCCAGAGAAATGAACAAAACCCAGTCACCTCAACCCTATCAGTCCAGAGGTAGAACATATTTGTGCCAGTCACTTCAAACTCATTGATCCATCTCTTTTTATGTCCTGGAATGCTTTCATTAAAATTCAAACAATTCTCATTGAGCGTCCCCGACGCAGACTGAAAAAAAATCAAACGAATTAGGATTCACGCCTGTTGTGCCTTCAGTCACTCTCACTCCCGAGCCAAACACTGTGCAGCTCAATTAGAGCTCGCTGCGAAAATAGAGATAGGTGCCTTTGAAACACACAAAAAAGACAAACTCCCCGTTCACATGAAATGTTTATTCTCTTGACGCAGTTGGAGTCCTATTATCTTATTTAAAAGCATTATTGCACCACAACTCTCTCAAGCTGAACCCCTGCAGAGCTGGGATCTTACAGCTGGAGGCCTTCACTCATGGATGAGATCCCAAAATGGGGCTGCACTGTTATCTGGTGTTAAAACAGAGGGAATGAAGGGAAACAAAAGGTGCAGTAAATGCAGGAAGCTTCTAGGTGTGCCAAAGCTATTTAAATCATTGGGTTAAATTATCTCCTGCTGTCCTTTTATGCACCATATTTTAAAAATAGGGTATGGATAAACAAAATGTGACCTAATGTATCCTTGCCCGTGGTTATTAACATCCATCATCTGTATGATAGATGCAACTGGGACAAAGATTAGAGTGATGGACATGATTGAAGAAGTGACAGCTTGGTGAGAAAAAAAAATAGATTTGCATGAAATTCAAATTTAAAGAACAATGTGAGCCTTGTAACAAATACGTTTATATTATGCTTCTGCGATGGGCTAAAACATAACAAGCTTGCTCATCAAAATATGCATCACATCATTATCTGTCTGTCTGTTTGTACTTTTTTTGGCTTGAGTGGCAAAGTGGAGATGTCTGACCATAATGCACAGTGCCATGTTTGGCTAAAACCAAACACAGCATATCGGCACAAGCGCCTCATACCAACTGTCAGCATGGTGGTGGAGGGGTGAGGATTTGGGCTTGTTTTGCAGACACAGGACCTGTGAGGCCAGCTGTCCTGACCTGTCCTGGGGTTTGTGGGCTAAAGGCTAAGAAGTAGGTTTGGGACTACGAGGAGTGAGAGGACACTGGATCAAAAAACTGGATTAGAAAAAACATCAGGAAAGGGCTTCAGAGAACCTTCAGAAAATTGAGGTGGGAAGGGTGAACTGCTGCTGCCTGTCCCCACTAACACCACTGTGGGACCTTAACCCTCCCTGGGTGCTCCCTGGGTGCTCCCTGGGTGCTTTCTGCCCTCTGCGTCACATACTGTGCTGTGTGCACTGTGTCAAATGCAGAAACTGAATTTCACTGCATGATATGTGTATGTGAAAAATAAAGCTGAAAGGGAAAAAAACAGCTGAAGCTTGGGTTAAACCGGTTCATACAACAGGACAATAATCCCACGCAGAGCAGCAAATCTACACCAGAATGGCTGAAAAAGAAAATAATCAAGGCGCTGCCATGTCTCAGTCAAAGTCCAGACCTCAACCTGATTGAAGAGCTGCGGTGAGAGCTGTGCACAAACGAATGGTCACAAACCTCAATGAACTGAAGCAACATTGTAAAGAAGAGTGGGCCCAAATTCCTTCACAATGATGTGAAAGACTGATAAAGTCATACAGAAAGTAATTACTTCAAGTTACTGCTGCTGCAAGCTACTAAATCATGGGGTGTACTTAGTTTTCCACAGCTCTGCAGAGTCCAGTCTTTTTTATGTGACTGTCTACTCAGCTCATATTGATGCATTTTTTTTTTTTTATTTTTGCTTATTTTTATTTCTTTGCTTTCTCTCTTTTTTATACTGGGCTCAATAACACGAGCCAAATACAGCATGGACCCCATTCAGATTATTCTACAAGCCATTTGTTCAAGAACAGTTTTAGTGTTGCAGTGACGTATGTCACTGTCGTAGCAGCTGCTAATGAACAGAGTTAAACATATTACATTTCATCTTTGACCCGTGCTCATTCTGCTGGACTAAAAGTTGACATTTACAGAGGAAACTTTCTCTAATATTCCAGGAACAATAATAAATTCTGCAGATTTCTCTGGCATTTCCTTTGAACCCTCTTAATTGCAGCAATTCAGCACATCGGAAAAAGATTTTCCCCAGGCAGTTTTCCCCAGGCTCTCCAGCAGTGGTGATCACTTTGCTGTAATTTTGTTATCTAAAGTCTGATTTGTTAAAAAAAAAAGAAAGAAAGAAAAAGCAAAAGGGGGATGTTTTGTCTCTCCCATCCCCTCAACAAATATAATTCAGGCATTGCAGTGGTCCTAAGTACTCTACTGAAGCCTTTTAGAATATATATAATCTACTACAGCAGTCAATATAATGTTTATGAAATAATTATGAACCTAAATATATAACCACAGCGTTTACGAGTATATTTAGCTTAAAAAAAAAAAACAAGTTAAATGAACATATGCATTGTTCTCACATCATGTTTTTGTCTTGCAGATATGGGTGAGCCAATCGAATACAACCATACAGATGTGCCAGAATCCAGAAATCCTCCTCTCACTTGGCGCCAATATTAACTTCATTAATATGAAATAACATCAAATAGCCACAGCACAACAGACTATTTTTTTTTAAGTTCCGCTACAGTAGATTCCTAAGAAAACAGTGTCTGTGCCCTCCTCTTTTACCCACATTTACAAATCTCCATAAATGGAAGGAGGCAACTCTGTTCCATTTACACAGATCAGCAGCAGACTTTTGGAGGTTGAGAAGCAATAAATATGAGAAAATTACATCTTTTACAGCATCACAAACTGTAGGTTCTAACTCATGTATTGAATGGTGGTCAGGTTAGAGTTGATGGAGATAAGGGCAAGCACAATCCAAAAATGTGAAAAAAATGGGTGCAGTGCTGACAAACATGTAAAGTCCGCACACCAGTGAGAGCTCCTGAATGACTATGTTAGGGCTGATCGCTTCAGGTGACTGGCTGCACCATTAGTTTCAAAGACACCAAACGATGCAAGTAACATTTCTTCAGAGCCACCCTTCATAGAAAGACCCCCGTGCGTAGCTACAATTCAACAAGTTGAAATAAGCAGCTGCAGAACACATGCTGATCATCTACATGATCAGCATGTATTTAACACAGTCTGAATATTTGTAGGAATTTTTTTGTGCTTGGCAGCTTAAAAGTTTAAACAAATCAAAGTCCATTTTTTTTATTTGAATGCTGTTTGTGTTGTACACTGCTTCAATATGTCGTTCTAAAAATGAAATGGATGTGGGATATATTTTTATCCCCACTGGGGATAATTAAATCAGCAGAAACAGGAACATGTAGACCGGAGGAGGGGAAAGCCTCACAACCCCACAGGCAAATCACACCCTGGTCAGATGATTATTAAATCATTATTAAAACAGCAAGACTACAGTTCTCCAATCATTAGTTCTCAGATTATTATTAAAGAGTCAAGGTCATCTCAGTGTAGTGTATCAAGTGAATCTTAATGTTGTTCATAAAGGTTTTAGAGGTTAAGAATGAAAAGCACCACTAAAGGAACAAAGGAAGGAAGCAGTCTCACCACAGAGGGTGGGATGGAGCCTGGCTGCACCTTTCCACTGGCCTGTCCAAAAGTAATCCTCTTCCGCCTCATCCTGAGGAAGACGTAGATGCGGATGTAAACGAGCAGAGTGACAATAAATGGCAAGTAGAAGGACACCACAGAAGAGTAGATCACAAAGTCAGGGTTGGAAATGGAGCACACCATCGGGTCATCTGCAATGAAAGGAAAAAAACATTATGGAGAACAACCTTAACATTACGGGGCAATAAAAGACAAAAACGTTATAATTTAAAGCCAGCCTCTGACCCCAGATTTGCTTCCAGTCTTGGAAATAGCCTTGATCATTTGTCTTCTTTTCACACAATATGCCTACATACTGAATGCATGCTGTACCCCAAGATTTTGTGATTTGTGCAATTTTGGGATTACAGCAAATCTTCAGTTTTGGAAAACATGAATAATTTATAACACTAAACAAGATGGCATCTGTTTTCCATTTGAAGTAACCTCATTCACTCAGATTGTAATGCAAGCAATATTTAGCAGTGAAAAAAAAAATATATATATATATATATATTTTTTTTTTTTTTGCTTTAATTTTTGCAAAGAATCAAAAGGAAAGAAGACAGAGATAATAAAACAGCCTCTTAAGAAAATAAAAGAAATGTTTTAACCAGACATTTGATAGACACTAATGATATTGGCAATCCAATCTCTGAATAAACAAACTTTGCTAACTTTGACTTCTAGTTAACCTACCACATTCACTCCACTGGCCACTTTGTTAGGTACACCTGTTGAGGTGCTCCTTAAGTAACTTTGAATATGATTTGGCTGTTGGTGGTCTGAGCATGTGGTCTGTTGATCTACTGGTCTTCTCCTATACAACCATCGCTAGAATTTAATGGTCCAAAAAAGAGAAACTGTCCAGTGAGGGGCAAAAGTGCTTTGTGGATGCCAAAGGTCAAAGGAGAATGGCCAGGCTGCTTTGAGCTGAGAAGAAGACAACAGTAACTCAAACTAGATGAAGCGTTTCCAGAAGAAAATGCACTGTGAATACTTGCAGCTGAATGCTTTGAGCTGAATTGCTCGCATTGCTGAAATATTTGGGAATCTTGATGAAAGAAATAAAGAAATATATAAAGAATGCAACAACAATACTGTAAATGCTTTGAAGCATTCACAGTAATAATATTTTTTAAATCAAAGGTATGCAAAAGCGCATCTCTGAATGCACAACATGTTCAACCTTAATTAAAGTAGATGGGTTCCAGGAGCAGAAGATCACACCAGGTTCCACTCCTGTCAGCTAAGAACAGAAAACTATGGGATCACCAAAATTGGACAATAGAAGATTGGAAAAGCATTCTCTGGTCTGATGAGTCTCACTTTCTGCTGCAACATTCAGATATTAAAGTCTGAAATTTGTGGCTGGCTGGATGGGTGGATGCATGGACAGACAAATTAGGATCAGTATCAAAAACAACTGTCTCTCCAACAGGCTTCTGGCTGAGGTATGGGTTTTGTAGGGAACCTTCTGTGTTTCTATATTTTATATAAACCCAGTGGAAACTAAAATAATCATTCAGTCCAGCAGATGTTATAGTGTTGAGTCCAATACATTTCTCTCTCTCTGAGACAGCAGCTTTGATAGACTGGCCCCTCTGGCTGAAAGAGTCACATATTTGAGTCCAGTGAAAAGCAGAGTGGCAGGAGAGCCATGTTTGGCCTCATGACGGCGTGTAGCTCTGGCACACTCCGTGTTCCCTGAGCGGATGGCTGTTTTCTGCTCTGAGATTCATTATGTGAGTGCTCTCTTTGTGTGTCCAATATAAGCTTTCTGTTTGAGAGGTACGAACATAGTAGATGTAATGCCACACAACAACACATTTGTAAACAAGCAATGGGCAACCAAAAGCAAAAAAAAACAAAAAAACAAAACAAAACACACTGTCCTGCATTGTTTCACTGTCACTGAATGCCTAATGTATGAAAATATAGGATAACTGACCGCCATTGTGTATTAAATCGGACACTCGGATGGCCCAAATACAGAGCACATTCATTAGCATGTATAGTGAGCCCCACAATAGAGTGAACAGCAGTCACAGTAAATTAAGTACTGCTAAAAACGTGACTCTCAGCACCAAAAATATGCACAGCAGAAGCCTATAATATAAACCTACTGTGTGCAACAGTATATGACAGTACAGGAATCACTGGACATCCTCCCGTCCCTTTGGCCACGCATTCTTACCAACATCACCCAATGTTCCCGCATGCAATGTAACAGCAGAAAAGCCCCATCTACACCACATGCATCTCCCTATATTCTAGAATCTCCTTGCTACACTGCCATACATCCTCACTTCTCCTTCTCTTCATTGCTCAGGGCCTGTAAAATGTAGTACTAGTAACTCTATTGTGCTCAAGCTCTATAAATATGCCTTACGCTACTCATATTCATGAATTGTGGGCTTGGCAGATTTTGACAATTAGATGAACTATTCTTCATGATGACTTACACAATTAAACGATGCTGATGTATTTGGGAGAATAAAACCAATTAACTGATAGAAACATAATGGATTTTGATCACATTTGTTCAAATTCCAGACAGCTGTAGAGTCATTTGCCTGAAACATTTGCAAATTCTATCAAATAATGACACATGCTTTCGCTCTTGAGCAAGTAACAAACAGTTTCTGAGGATTCCTCCTAATGTTTCGACAGCTTCAGCTGTTATTCGAGTCGAGCCACGCAAATGAGGAAAGCTGTAACGTTGGATTTTATTAATAACCAACGCTGGTAATGGTGGCTTTGCAGTGATTTTGAAAAAAATAAAAGAAAATAAATTGCAGCTGTCAGAAATTCCACAAAATCTCACTTTTAAAAGTGTAAAGGGTGACACGAATGGCCATTTTCTCTGTAATTACAGCCCACACAACATGACAGGAGCACTGCATTAGACCCTTTTTCCCTTTTCTGCCCACATCCTTCAAATTTCAAATAAGAGATCTGACAAAGCTCAGGACAGGGCCACAGATCACATATAAAATGTCTACAGCATTAGTGCAGTTTAATTTATTCCCCACTGCCATCATAAATGGTAAAAACACAAAATTTTGATTCCGAATTTCAGAATGACACATCCGTGCTTTGCATTCTGCTTTGCAAGCTGCACAACGTCACCAGAAAACATCCAGACAGGACGACAAAGCCAGACTGTTGTTGTCCTGACCTGTGGTGTTGAAGCCAAACAGCAGGGGACAGGACACGGCGAAGGCCAGGACCCACACGATAGCAATCATGACAAAGACTCTTTTTCTGGAACGATGAGTGGTGTTGTACAAGACGGGCATCACTACTGCTGTATACCTGCAGACACACACAAGGATTAGAGTTTGCCCAGCTTTGCAAAAGTGTTTGTACAGAGGACAGAGGTGGTGACATTTGAATGAAGGAAAAAACGCTGATACAGTACTGCAAAGGGGAATAATTAAAGGGTGAAAAAGAGTGTTGGGCTTTGGGGATGCCAAGACATGCAGTGCTGAGAAAAAGTGGATGGTTTAAAGACCAACAATGGGAAGGCAGACCAGGCACTATTATTTAGAAACAAATGGGTATTCAGCAATAACTCTAGTGCGGCTTTGATTTAAGAGTTAATCAGCACACTATATGCCAAGAGGGTATAATGAGCCTGGAAAAACAGCTCCAGCAATAGTCCAGAAGAAGCCGCAATTATGCTGGAACCCAACCCAAAATAGATGTGATGTAATGTTGTTTAGAGCCAGATAACTGCCACGATTGTTTATCCTCATCAGGCTAATTACTCTTGTTCTTCTCTGGGCAAAATGCAGAATGAAACCCGGAGCCAAACAGGCGCAGACGTCCACTAAAAATATTCTTCCCACGCTGCTTCCCTTTGTCTTTAACCTCCTGCCACGGGGCTGCCGGGTTAGAATGAAAGCACAGATTAAACACACACACACACACACACACACGCACACACACACACACACACACACACAAAACACCAAAAAGGTTGAGTGATAAAATATTGTTTATTGATCAAGTACTGCTTTAAGGTGCACCTTTAGTTTCGTCAGCTCTGAGCCACCACTCAAAACATGACTTTCACTGTGGGTACTTTCACAGGACAATTCACCTTGAATTTTCACTCCAGAACTTCGGTTACGGCGTATTTATGCTGCTTCTGAAGAGCCGTTGAACAGGTGACAAATCCTCTCTGTTTTCAAAGAGATCACTGCGATAAACTAACAGCACTGCTGCAAAGGTAAAGCAGGTCTCAATGACACACAATGTCCCGGGGGCTTTGCATTAATTTAGAACTGCATGAACATCTGATGCTGTAGAAGCGTTGTTGACTTCTATATTAAGCAATCACAAAGAAGAGCAGTGTTCAGAACGACTTTATTGCTCAGGTGCAAATTACGCATCTTTCAGAAGAAACAAGCAGTGAAAAATTATGTGTTATTAGTGTTCAAAAAAAGCTAATTAGCTAATAGTCATTTAATTGTGAAGACAGCCCTAGAAAGTACTTAACCAGTTCATTCAGAAACATTCAGCTGGATTCATGCAAATAATTATGTTAGGAGGCTTTTACACTATACAGTCACAGCCATGTTAACCTGTTTAGAAGCCTTGGAATTTGGGCCACTGCCCTTTTTTGGCCTCCGATCTCCATGGAATTGCTGTTGTCCCATGTTGCCTCATTAAACCCGGATCCTCATTGTGGGTTTTGCTGTTTATTAATTAATGTGTAATTATTTTCTGGCCACTTCTGACATATTTGGTGAGCACAGCATTGCCGTAGCACTTTTTACCATTGTCCTGGGTCTTTTTCATATTCTTGTTTTTATATGTATATTTATATATTTTTTATATGGATTCTGTTGGTTTTCATTGTTCTTTTGTGTTTAGTCTTAAGTTACAGTTTGAGCATTATTGGTTCTTAGCTTTGTTTAGGTTTGATTGTCATTTAATTACCAGATTCTGTGTCTTCAGTGTCTCTTGTGTGTTAGTTATTGTTTGTGCTTATTAAGTTTATTATTTCCTTCCTCCAGCGTGTTCATTTGTGTCCTTTCACTCCACACTTTGTGACACTTTTTATGTACACTTGGTGAATTTCTTTGCAAGGTTGGTTATTTATATCTTTCTTTCTTTAGGTGTTAATATACTAATGACTGCAGTGAGTGTCTTCAGAATTGTGAACAAAATCTCACGATGAGCTTTGCAAGTAACCGAGGCTGCAGAATTCTCTGTAGATTTTTCACTAGACGAAGTGATTCACTTTTGGAGTTGATCCAAGGAAGGAGTTGATTGCAGGAAGTTTTGGAAGAGGCCTCTACCACTGTGAGGTAGAGACATTTCACATTATATCTCCACAAATACTTATTATATTGCCATAATAAAAAAGTAGCATATATCATTTTGATGTTTTTGAGGAATTCTAATCTAGAGCCAAAGATCCTTCAGGGACTCAGTTCATGCACGGTGGAGCGATAGAGTTTTCAGCCATGGTGGAGGTATGCAGCCTTGGACTGCTCTTGTTAAGAAGAAGCTTGCTGATATGTAGGCACAAGTCTGATTTAATGTTACTTTATTATCTGGCAGGGTGGCTCTAAGTTCAAATGTGCTAGTTTGCTGGGGGTCTTTCTCTGTGGAGTTTGCATGTTTGTCCTGTGCCTGTGTGGGTTTTCTCCAGATGCTTCCTCCCACAGTCCAAAGACATGTATGTCAGGTTAATTGGTAATTCTGAATTAGATATAGATGCATCTCAGGCAATGAGGCAATGCAAAAGTAATAATAGTGAATGACACATTAATGGTAATAACAATATGTTATGACCCCAAAGGTAATTTTTACTGTAGATAGCAATGAAGGATAGCCTTGTTTGTTATTGCAGCTAATTACATATTTGAAATAATACTACCAAAAACCAAGAGACACTCAGTGAAACTGGAACTTATGAAACATTTACTGTCATGCAAACTCATGAAAGTGCTCATCTTCCCCTGCAGTCGTACTCACTGCAGAGAAAGGCAAACACTCTCTTCTCCATACAGGCTGTGCAAATATATCCCCCCAAGAGTTCTTATGTATCACTGTATTTATTCTGTGCAGTTGAACCCTTGATGCCTGTGGGGTTCCAAGTTCAAAGACCTTAGCGAAATATTAAATATTATCTTTGATACAAGAACAAAAACTAACCAAATAATGATGTAAACACCAGATGCTAATAAGAGAGCTTCAAGATTGTCACGCATGACAATTTCCTGTGCAACGGCACAAACATCTGCACAGCAATTAACCAAAACCCTAAAAACGCCCACGTGCACATGCTCAGTCCTGTCACTTTCGCACTGTCTCTCATTTTGTCTCACACACACCGTGAGATATACACACAGCCACACAACTATCAAGAAGATACGAGCAAGATGGGAAAATATTTTAATCCTTCGGCGAGCTCTGAAATGTCTATGTGGTGAAGTGAAGGAAAGGAAAGACTTGCAATAAAAAAATCTAACAGAAGTGACATTTACGCTGGAGATGTCATGGCAACATCTGTAGTCACACATACTAACTGCAGCAAAAAGATAAACACACACAAACACGCACTCACACTCACCTGTCAATGCTGATGGCACACAGGTTAAGAATACTGGCGGTGCACATCATCACATCCAGCGTGACAAAGATGTTACAGTACAGCCGGCTGAAAAGCCAGGCTCCGCCGACCACCTGCAAAGGACAGACAGGCAGATTAACAACAGTCACGTTTCTCCTCCTTTTCTTCCCCTTCTTCACAGTGAAGTGTGAAGTGAAGCACAGGTGACAGAGAGGCGAATGAGAAGGGGAAAATGTGCAAAGAAGAGCCGCTTTGACCCCAATTACATAAAGAAAAACAAGTCCGAGCTGCAAGCACGAGTCACACAAGAACCCAGTTTAACTACAGGGGTATCACTTTGGTTTAATAATATGTGTTTATGCTATGATATAGTGTTTCAGAATAGTAGTAAGGTGCTCTGAAGTAGTCTAATGCAAAAGTCCTGTTATTCTGGTGCCATGCTGAGTGGCATAAAACTAAGCCAAAGAAGGGTAGCTGTCTAAATGCAGGGTTTAATTATACTGAAGGTGTTTGTCAGACATTTTTTCACAAAGGGCATAAGCCTCCAGTTTACACACCAATTCCCCCCACCTCCTCCCCCCAGCAGAGTCTTACTCAAGTCGACAGGCTTTCACTTAGGCGCCATAATACCTGGTAATAACTGTCTGACAGAGATAAATGGGATCCAAGCAGCATTGCCTCACTACTGAATCTCTCAAATCCAGCATGTGAATACACGCCTACCTACGCAGAGAGGCAGCAGGCACATATGGGAATATACACATGCATGCAAACAAGTATGTAAACAGTCCAAATTTGCATTTTTACACCTGGGAAGTCACACATACAAATAGACAAATAGGCATGTTTTTTTAAGCATACTAAAATTTTACATGGCTAACCTACCTAACCTAACATCACCATAACCTCTTCCCATACTTGGAAATCCTAATTTGACCCTGAAGAGGCATTCTACCAACTTCACACACAAAAATCTGTTGCATAAAGTCTTCCCTCAGAAAAGTATCTAATGATGACGATATGATGATGCCATTGTGGTCATGATCACTCCTAGGACAACAAAGTTTAAACACAAAATCCTCCCATAAACTACAAGCGTGGAATTTGAAGGATATGACTGTTTAGCATTGTGACTCAGTTTTTAAGGATTTACTGTGTTCACATGAGATATCATTGCCTGGAAATCAATGTTTTCTGCAGTCACTGCTGGAAATACAAAATTGTTATGTTATTTTTTTGTTTCCTATCTGCATAAACAGTAAAGTGAGATAATCAGCGCAAACCTTTATGCTGTTAGTTTTGCATGGAAATGGGACTCTGCATACTAAGTGATAATACCTGAATCAATTCATGCAAATTGCCTTTTTCATCTTAATTTTAAGCCCAAATCCTAACCAAGAACTAGCTGCTTAAACAAATAAAGAACCTGGATAATGCATTTGTTTTGGAATACCATTTCCAGTTTTTAAACTATTTGTCAGGGCATTTAATTACATTTCCTAGAATTAATCGCTCTCTGTGCACAATATATAGTATTCATATACACAGCAGTGGACACAAAAGGCGTGAAGCACTCATGTGAGTACATCTTGTGCACAGTGTGGTAACATGATGGAAAAGGACAGTAGTGGTGTGTTATCCTGCTGGAAGCAGCCGTCAGAAGATGGGTAAACTGTGGTCATAAATGGGATGGTGAATACTCAGGTAGGCTGTGGTATTTAGCTGGTACTAAGGGGCCCAAAGTGTGCCAAAGTATCCCCCACACCATTACAACAGCAGAAGCCTGAAGCATTGATACAAGGCAGGATGGATCCATGCTTTCATGATCCATTTTTTTCCAAATGCTGCAGCAGAAATTGAGACTAGTCAGACCAGGCAATGCTTTTCCAACTATTGTCCTATTTTCACAATCCACTTGAACTGTAGCCTCAATTTGCTGTGTGTAGCTGACAGGAGCGGCACCTGGTGTGGTATTCTGCTGTTGTAACCCATCTGCTTCAAGGTCCAATGTGCTGTGCATTCAGAGATGCTCTTCTGCACTATTTGGTTGTAGCAAGAGGTTATTTGAATTACTGTTTCCTTCCTAGCAACTCAAGTCTGGCCATTCTCTTTTGTCCTCTGACATCAACAAGGCATTTTCACCCAAAGAACTGCAACTCACTGGACATTTTCTCTTTTTCAGACCATTCTCTGTAAACCCTAGAGATAGTTGTGTGGGAAAATCCCAGTAGATTAGATCTGAAAAATTCAAACTACCAACAACCATGCTGATTAAAGAATCACTCAAATTACATTTCTTCTCCGTTCTGGTGCTCAGTTTTAACTTCAGCAGGTCATCTTTGCCATGTCCACATGCCTAGATGCATTGATGTGCGGCCATTCTCCGGCAATAATGATTGGGAATAATGTAGAAACAGGTGTATATTTATATAAACACCTGACTACCATAAAGATAACCTTCACCCTACAATTGGAGCCTCTTCTATACAGTCTACATTTGCTGAGGCTGAGCAACGTCCTTTAGGATAAAGCATGAAAAGTGAGTGCTCAGTCATTACTGCCACTTTGCTGAAGTACAAGTCATAGATCAGCTGCTCCATTCAGGGATGATATGACTTGCTCAAGGGCACATGATTAGATCCTGCTGAGAGCAGGAAGAGCGATACTCACAGACCTTTCTTGAAAAGACACACCTGCAGAAGCTCATCAGCATCCCTCTCGTTACAACAGGTTAATCCCCAGACCTTCAGATTACATCCCATAATATGGTGATGCCCACTGTCTTGGGAGCTAAAGGTCTTCACCTCTGATGCTGAACTAATAAGTTTCTACCCAGCCTTTATAAGATATTACTTTAAAATGTATGCTAAATTAATGAATGCTGGACTTTAGTGTTACACTATCTTTTAATGACCAAGTCTTTTGCAGTTTGTAAGCGCCCCTTTGAATCAGAAATGAAGAGATACGACTCAAATAATTATAATAAAAAAGCAGCACATACTCTTACAGCACTACTGCTCACTAGGAAGTTAAACTCATGACTGAATGCTGCCGAGGTTCACGGCTGCCTAAATTTACCTTTCAGAGGATGTAATCATCTTTAATTTGTAAACTTCTGCTCACTGAGTGTGTAATTACTTTTTTGGGTGTTGGTCTGCTGTTGAATCCTCTGCACTGCAGGAAAAAAGCACTTTCTGCTGACACTTAGCAAAATTTGGGAACGAAAGGTTGGCTGCTTATTAAACATAACTGGACTTCAGGAATCATGTTGGCAAACACCTGCCCTAAAGCAACACTCCATCCCTCTGAGCTTCAAGGAGGTTATTCTATACCCACGTACATGCCTGCATAAAGGAAGGTCTTTCCTAAAATGCATGAAATGTGGTTGCCTCATGGTCATATATGGAGCTGCCGAACAGCATGCATCACAAAGGAAATTGACAATTAGCAGGCAAACTATATTACACTAATGAGTAAATTTAAAAAAATTGCAATTTATTTGCGAATAGAAATGAACAGAAACTATAAAAAGCTTTTTCCTCTGAAGGTTTTATAAGAATGAAATTCACATGTTTGCAGCCTCTTTATCATTTGAAGCTCAGCCAATTACACACCAGGTGACGTCCTTATTTAATATTCAATATGTCCTTAAGCAATTATGTATAATCTACATGAATACTGAATCACTATCTAAAATTCTTTCATCATCATTACTGTCTTCATATCACCCACACAGCTGTCACCATGTAATAAGCTCTAAATGACCCTCATCCTTTTCCTCTTTGATTTTAGC
>VUQK01034171.1:57903-76735 GCA_015106715.1 Bujurquina vittata
TGTTGTTTTTTTTTTACTAAAATTGCATAACTCTTTACAAATTATTTTTTTTCATATATTTTTTTTTATGACTCCACCAGCCGCCAACCCAGTACAGAAACCAAATAAAAACACCCCCTTTTTTTTTTTCCCCCCCCCCCCCCCCCACAGCCTCTATCTTTCTAATAATTTCTTGCTTTCCCCCTCCTTCAGAGCTCTCCATGATTGATTTCCTGTTAGGTGGTACTTCTGCAGCTGTTAGTAGAAATAGTGCAGGGTACTAATTATCAACAATTAATAAAAACAAACATCCATAAGCAAGCAAACATGCAATTAGGATAGAAAATGGATGCAATCCAGACAGGAATGCAAACTAGTTAGTTAGCAAGAGAAAAGAAAAGATGAAATATTAGCTGAGTGGATTAAAAAGCTGCCAAAAATGAATGGATCAGTGGGTGAAATAGAGTGCCAGACAGGGGTTTTGATGTGCAGTCAAAAATGCTGTGAACTTTGCCTTTAATGTGTTGGTTGATTTAAATTTGGCCGCATTCCCCTTTAAGATCAGCTCTTTGTAAAACTCTTCAGATAGGCGGAAAGTTGAATTGCTCCCTGGAAGTCCTGCTGTGGGTACTTGCACGTTCAGATTTGAGATTTCACTGCATAGCTCAAACTTGAAAGTAAACATCAGCTTCTGCTTAAAACTGACCCAAGCTTCATGTTGATGATCATCACTGGTTATTAGAGCAATAGCGCTGAGATCAAACAGTATATTTTTGTGGAAGCCTTGAAGAGGTTGTGTCAGAATTTGACCAGCAAAGTTCCACTGTAACGTTTTGGGGCGACTGACGGGCAAAATGACCTGAAATGTTCTTTCCAGATTTGACTCGCTGCAACTTTGTGATTTTCTGTGGAATTCAAGTTAAAGGGTTGATGTGTGGACATGGTGGACAAGAATAAGGGGAGTGCTGGAAGTAGTGTTGTGCTTCATAAGAAGATGACTTCAAAGGGGAAAAGAGGCAAATGTAAATGAGGTGTACAGTAGGTTTTTTTTTATGGGTGTAGTTCCACCTCATAATGGATAAGGTTTAGTTCAGCTCCTGCTACTTTAGCAGCAGGAATGCAGCTACTACCAAACCAAATTCAAAACTGACAGCTCAACCAAATTTTGTCATATACACAGATGTTTTAAAGTCATGTAATTACATAAAAATTTTAAAACTCAATTGAAAAGAACATTTGTGAGATATGAAGGGATGTAGGGTTATAACCCAAAAGGTCTGTACCCGTAATCCTCCTGTACTCTCCTGCTGCAACTTTGGAAACAAACACTCACCTCCAGATACACAGCCCACGGCATGACCAGGGAGGCCACGAGCAGGTCGGACACAGCCAGGCTCACCACCAGGTAGTTGGTGGTTGTCTGGAGGGAACGCTCCCTCAGCACAGCCAGACACACCAACACATTCCCAAACACAATGGCTAGGATGAGCAGGGAGTACAGCATGGCGTAGTAGTTGCGCTCCTCATCCTGCCATGGCGCCTCCGAGCTTTCATTCCTCTCACCCCATCCGAGGCGCTCTGACTCGTTCCAGAGCCTCTCTGAGCTGCTAAACATCGCCATTGAGACGTCCCGGTGACATGGGAGGTGAGATGTTTGGCAGACCTACCCAAAGAAAAGAGCATATGAATAATCACATAACCATCTCTTTCTTTTTGGATTCCCACGCTTTAGCCATTAGGTGAATTTTCCCATGTAAAGGCCTGCTGGGAAACATATCCTGACTCCCAACAGCAATCAGATGCGCTGATAAATGAAATGTAAGGAAATAAACCCCAGAAGTAACACTCTCTGCTGAGCATTGCTGGCACGGGACTTTTATTTTTCCTGCTGAATGAAAAATGGGGGCACGTATTGACGCCTCTTCACGATCCGGCTCCGTGGCGCCTATAGAGACAATCATCTCCATAAAGACTCAGCAGAAAATGTATGCTTCGACCGTGCAATGCAGTTATGACTGTTCCAGTCAGCCTTTCAAGTGTACCACAGTCCTTCCTGCAAATGGCATCTAACGCAACTAATAGGAACAGGAGATACAAAGCAGAGATAGTAACTTTAATTAGGCACTGGAAGAGTAGCTTTAAGCAGTGTCAGGAAGGTTAGCTCATCGGGGACGGGTAATAAGTCTGTGCTGCCACCCTGAGAGGTCTGGTTGGCTCTGCCCCTTGCACTCAGCCCTTCCTCTCATTTATCACCAAACCTCCCTATCTGGCCTGAGTCCAGATATCAGCACTGTGGTAATACTCACACCTGTGTCTAGATGGTAAACATACTGATCCATCTAATCCAGCCCCCTCCTTCTTTCAGTGACAGAAACAGGGAGAAAGACACAGAAACTCAGATCCTTTTTAGAACTGGCTCAGACCCAGGAGGCTTTTAAAGATTTTCTCAGTCTATAATGCTACCAAGCTCCTCAATGCCTCCTGTATCATATTATTGTCCACAAGAGAACCTGAAGAAGCAGAGGAAAGCCAGGCACCAATACCGATCACCTTGAAGTCTCCTCAGGGGAGTGCAGCAGTGAGTTTATCACAGAATTAGGTGTGGCAGGTTGCAGGGATGCCAATCAAAAAAAGATATTTGAGGAAAACCGCATCTATGCACACACACACAAACGCACACAAACACAAGCCCCTAGACACCAATATTTTTACTCTGAATAGGAGTACAAGGTCACATACTGCTCCACTGAAAGGTTTGTTTATACTTGTAGAACAAGTGCTAATTAGACCTGATTGCCCCCATGTACTCTTTTGTTTTGCCACCTCCCTTTAATGTTAACCACTTATTCTGCCCTCTTAATGCCACCGTCCAGCACTCTGACCTCTTACAAGTGTCTGTGAAGTGGGCATATAACAGACCCTCCAATGCACATGCATGCTGGCATACAATCTGATTCAGTCCACATGCCCTGAAGTCACTGGGAAGCCCGCACAGTGATGGGGGTGATGGTGGTTTGCTTGATATATAACTTCACTTTAGTCGGAAAGATAAAAAATGTTATTATAGTAATAAACTGCGCATGAATTAACAGGACGATTGCTGCCACAGGAGACCTAGTTGACAGCTTGTGATTGATTTTGTTCCCAATGCTGCTATGTTTAATTAATTCAATTTATTATTTGTAATTTATTATAAATAATTGACAAGTAATCTTAATATGCGATAGACAAATATAGCAGAATTCAATTGAACCCTGTAATTGGAGCGCATTATCATGCGTCAAAATCACCCTTTATTAAAGGCTCAGGTCAGTTGGAGTCCAGAAACGCACAGGAATAACCTACTTAGGCCAAAATGATTTTTACCACACGATCAATTATCACAGTAAATGCGCAATTAAACTGTTAGACGAGTCAGCGGGTAATGATTTAGCAGTCACAAATACTGGAGAGACAACACTTAAACATTTCAACAGCACATTTATTAATGCATTGGTGCTTTAAAAAAATAAAATCCCTGCACAAAAAGTACGCACACATACCTGTTAGTGTTTTCTAGTGAAGAATTCATTAGATGCCATCGAGGAAAAGCATCATCCGTGCCGAGTTAAAAGTTGCCCGGTCGATGAGTCCAGCGCTTCGGGGAGAGCAGGAGGAGCCGGGGGAGCGCTCGGTGCCATTGCGCACGGGCGAATGTGGATGCTGAAAGCTCACAGATGAAGCGCAAATCTCGCTCGCTCTCTTCGCTTCCCTCACCAAAGCTCGGAGGCTCTCCGAGGGACGCGTTGAGCTTTCTACGCGCTTGATTGTGCGGCCGCACCGGAGTTGCGCACGTGTGTTGCGGATACATCAGATGTGCTTAGTGGCGCTGTGGCGAATGAGGCTTGACAATTATTACGAGGAGGAGAAACATGTTTTCATTTTAGAGTAAAACGATTGTCTGATAGAAGTTTTTGTATCTGCATGCAGTGAGTTAAAATGCCCTTCCTCATCAGTCTGACCCTGACACAGTCTCACAGTCTGGGTCGTGCTTTGCTGGAAGTGATATTAGAAAAAAAAAGCCTAATGCTGCCCTCATAAACCAACCATATGAAAGACCCGTGAGACATTAGGCCAGACTGGGTGCTTAAAAACATGTGTAGTACATCACGCCATCTTTATAGGACTTATGGGTCCCTTAAGAAATGCGAAAAAGGAACTCTTTGTAGATAAAGAATACCTGGAGCGTGCGCCTTATATCTCTCTGCTTCCAGCCAGCGCTTCTTCTCTTCTTTTTTTTTTGCGCTGTTTTCTACATGGCATTTTAAGATAAGAACAATCAGTACTGCAGGAGTTCAAACAGCGCATATAGAGCAAGAGACCAAAACATGCGAAGTCCTATAAAGGGAGGCGTTACTTTCCCCATTCATGAACAAATTCCAGCTTGCAAAGAGTAAAAATTTATTCTTAAAAAAAAAATCAGCAGAAATCTTATGAGTGAGGTTTAACACTACAGTCATTTTGGAGTCAAATTAATGTTCACTTTTCCAATCCCAAAGCAGAGCCTTGTACTCGACTTTATTAAAGGAACGTTTCGCTTTTGTAATTGTGATTAGTTAATGTCGTTGTGATTTGCACTTCAGGGCCACCGTACAAAGCCTTGGTAGAAAGCATTTTAAAAAGCAGCGAGCAGCAGGATGCTAATGGCCTGTCCTATGTAACTGCAGCCGCTGACATACAATCCCTAACTGATCATTTGTCACCCTGAACCACCTGCCAGTTTGTGTTTTAACTCATGCAAAATTGCCTAAATGTCCTTGGTGCCCATTGGAAATTTGACCCATCTTTCTTGTATATGTATATGTATAAGTGTGTGTGTTTTTATATATATATATATATATATATATATATATATATATATATATATATATATAGAGAGAGAGAGAGAGAGAGAGAGAGAGAGGGAGAGAGAGAGAGAGAGAGAGAGATATTCTGTGATATAGAGTTCTGGAGACTCCTAATAAGTGCCGCAGCTGACACATGTTTGAAACTTATGAAATTTAATGGTGTGCGACATCCACAACACATAAAGCATTTTGACTTTGGATGATTTTCACCTGCACAGCGATTCGCACACTCACTCAAAACCATGCAGCCTTCATTAAATTCAGATTTCCTTTTGCACTCTTGGTATATTATATTCATTTAGGATGCCAAGCATATTCTCTCCGGTAGGAGTGGGAGCTTCTGGAGAAGCCGTTGTCTCACGGCGAGAAATGAAAATGTATAAATAAATAAAGTCAAACAATGTAATCACTTAAGATGTATTCCCTCCATACAGAGGCCATAAGCACATAGACACATCAACTCCTTCACTCATCTTTCTCTCTCTCTCTCTCTCTCTCTCACACACACACACACACGCACACACACACCCCTGCTGTGCTGATGCTATGCAAATAGCCCTGATCAGAAAGGGATGGGAAGGTGACGAATGAAGCGGGATTTGAATGAGGGCTGCACAGACCTTGGGCAGGTCGAGCTCCTGACAGCCGCTCACAGAGCTCTTACTCACAGGACGTATATCACTCCAGATTATTACCACTGTGAAGGTCAGCCCTTAGAGGGCATCGGTACAGTAATGATAAGAACAGTGCTGGAGAGAAAAGGAAATAAACACTTTCAGAAGTGGCTGAAGGTTTGCTGCCATCTGCTGGTCCACAGCCTGAACTGCTTTTATTCCACTGAAATAATGCAGTGAATGTGTGGGTACACACGCTGGAAACGTGACAAAGAATCCTCAGCAACAGACATATTAGGAAATATATTAATTGAAAATGAGACAGCTAAATAAACAAATGTTAACAGCCTATGGATTGTTATTGTGTTTTCCTTTTTAAGTTCAATTTCAAGTTAAAAACCTGTTAGAAGAAAACAGAACTACACGAATTGGCCACTTTATTAGTTAAACCTTGCTAGCACACTTTTGCCTTCAGAAATGCCTTAATTCTTCATGGCATAAATGCAAAAAGGTGCTGGAAACATTTCTCAGAGACTTTGGTTCATATTGGCATGACATCACACAGTTGCTGCAGATCCATCAGCTGCACATCCATGATGGGGATCTCCTATTGCACAGCATCCTCATGTTCAAGAAATTAGTTTAGGGTTATTTGAGGGTTGTGACATGGTGCGTTAGCCTGCTGGAAGCAGCCATTAGAAGATGGGTACACTGTGGTGATAAAAGGTTGGATACGGTCAGCAGCAATTCTCAGGTAGGCTGCAGTTCCACACTTGGATGCTCCGTTGCTACTAAGAGGCCCAAAGTGTCACAAGAAAATATCCCACACCATTACACCACAAGCAGCCTGAAACACTGATACAAGGGAGGATGGATCCAGGCTTTCATATTGTTCATGCCAATTTTCTTTCTCCTTACTATTCAAATGCTGCAGCAGAAATTGAGACTCATCAGACCAGGCAACACTTTTCCCATTTTCTGTTTTCCAGTTTTGATGACCCCATGTGAAAATTCCAAGAGATATAATAGAAAAAACAGTTGAGCATGTTAGGTGAACTGCAAGGATTAATATGTGCCATTTCCTGTATACATTTGTATGAAAATTGAATTTTGACAGAGTAACTGCCCCATAATTTAACACAAGCACACTTCACAGTTGGATAAGGACTAAACAATTTATTGAAATAAATAATTCAAATCTGTTTTCATACTAAATGTGCTGCGCTTTAAGATGTTGTTGGCCACATTTTCCCCCATCATGCAGTATACAAATAAGCCAAAAATAAAATTTGGGAAAGATACCAAAAAAAAAAAAAAAAAAAGTGAATATTGCAGACTGCAAAAAACACACTATAAATTTGATGTGCTGGCAAAACAGCCACATGCTCATTAAAACAGTATTTCAGGCCAATGAAACTCACTACTTATCACATTAATGAGCTTCACTCCTTTTTTAAAAACTTATTTTCTGCTTACCAGTTTTATCTTTGCTTTTGGTTCCCATGTAAACATCTATGTGGTAAAAAAGGTTTTTAAAAATCATAAAATGGATGGATAAGTTGCTTTTATAGTAATTAAGTAATGATTTTAACATATAGCTGTAAACAGTATAAAAAAAGGCATTCAATTATTTAATTTAAATTCTTTTATTTAAAGAACCATCACATTCATCAGCAGGTATACACCCTGTCTTAAAGCAGGATAAAAAGGGCACTTGTAGTATTTTTCCATAAAGTTAAAGCAAAAATACATTAAGTCTCCTCTGACGACTAAAGAAGAACCATATGAGAGACACTGCATTTAAATAGCTGCTTAAAAGAACCGGTAACTGTCAATATGATGATCATTCAGATCTGTAACAGCTGTCACTTGATGAAGTGTAATTGTCAATATTATATGATGCACATTTTCCGTATGAATTCTTCATATATGTAACAGCTGCATTGATGAAGAATTTCAGCAGAGATTCATTTTCCTCCTTTTTCGACCCATTCGGTGTACCCTCCTTTAAAATGCCTTGCCCTGAGGGGGGGGGGGAAGAGATACCATGTTTTTTTTCTTTCTACTGAAAGGTCACCCACAATCGAACAAGTCAAAGGACACTGAGGAAACTGTACTAGCTGCAATTAGCATTGCACATATGAGCAAGATCCTGTAAAACAGCAAGAACTACCAGACTTAGATTTAGTTAGTATTGCCTTCAAAGTGGACCCCAGAACTCCTGATACATTTGGATCACTCCTTTTTACCACTTGCACCTGTACATTTGCAGTGTGCACTGGATCTCCCTGCCAGTGTGTCAGAATAGCAACTCTTCACCTTCAGCTGCAGAGAGAACAAATTCACAGTGAACCACTCCAACATATGTTAAAGGGAAATAAAGTGCACGCTCCCAGTCATGCTGTTGATCTGATGTGCCTTTTTTGGGCTTGAACATTGCATGCTCTTCCACTGAAAACTGCAGATCCAGCTTACATGTCCAGTGATGCCCTTTGCACATGCAAATCAGGTCAGTTTGATACAAAAGCTCATGTTTGCTCTCTGCCCTCGTTAAAAGGTCCACTCTGGTTCGACTTCCTTGGAGGACATCCAAATGTTTCAGGAGTGCTGGGAAGCTAACTTGAAGGGAATGACAGCCAAAATCTAAATTCAGTATGTTTTGTTGCTTCTTATAGGCGTGTCACAGAACTGTCTGATCACACTCCATGGTCTAATAGATCTTAATATTTCTCCAGTGGTCAGTAAAGAAAACACTTCTGTATGGGCACTGCACCTTCACAAGACTACGTTGAAGAATTTATTTAAAAAAAAAAAACTTATCAAGGAGGCTGCACTGTGCACAGGAGGCTGTGTGCAAGTTAAACAAGCAAAGTGTTAAGTGGCCACATTTCTCCACCATTTTTTCCTTTGAAATGACTTTGGAGAAAGGAAAAAAAAATCCTGGCATAATGTACAAAGCCAGTTACACAAGTTTTCAGCCATGACCCTGTGCTATCAGACTTTGAAATCCTCTCAATGACGCAGTTCTGCATGGGACAGATTTCTTGATCTGTAGACCTGTTAGCCACATGCCATGTTTACAGGGTCAATTTCCACTGGTTATGTGTATAATCAGGCACATTTATTGCTACTTACTTGCGAAATCCCAGCTGATGAGCAATGCCCAGCGCTGTCGCACTCCTTTTGCCACTTCTGCAGTGAAACACAATGTTGCCGTCGTCTTTTCTGGGAGCCTTCACTTCAAACCTTCGCTCAAAGTGCTCAGGGGGCAGTTTCAGAGACTCCTCCAGGTTGTCCACTGATATGCATACCCAGAAACACCACAAACGTGAATATACAAATGCAGGAAAACCGCTCCAAACAAGTCCCCACAGGTATCAAAATAAGGCCTACGTGGGAGGTTGACTGCCTGGGGGATGCGCCCATCCTGGTATTCATCAGGGTTTCTCACATCAAAAAGTTGAATGTTACGGCTTGCCAGCATGGCCTTCAGCTGCGCATGGGTCACCACTGAACCTTAAAAGGAACATAAAAAGAAGGAAACAGGAAGCAAGTTAGAAATCACACATGGCAATAGTGGTGCTTGTATTCTTTGGCACTTGTGTGAACCCTCCATTTATTGACTTAATTACAGTATGTGTGAACTGCACTCCTGCTGGTGGTAAACACTGTGGCTACCTGGGGTGAGGGTGAACTAAACATACCCCCCTGACACAGCTAAGCCACGGTACTATCTTCTCTTTGAAATACAGCAGACCACCTGCAGAACATTCAGCTGGCACATTATAAGAACCAGACTATTAAAACCAGCTACTAAGCCCCACTGAAGCATGCAGACCTAGTATTACATCATCCCTGTCGGAGGATGCGGACTGAACTCAAGGACAGATTTTACCATTGTCGGATGCTTCTTCGCACTTTGGACTCGAAGTTGTAAAAGTCCGAAATATTGAGTTAAACGTAGGGTAAGACCTCCGGTTCACTTCCGTAACAACCTGGCAGAAGCTCCGGGACACCAGGAAAGACAGCATTATGAAGACAACCGCGCTGCGCAGCCTGGTGTACACTGAAAACATACTGCTCAGTTCTTGTTGTGCCTGTACACTCACCCAGTTCAGCTGCCTCTTCTTCTTCTTCGTTAGGGATGGTCCTTATTTAAAGGCGCGTTTAGCGCCAATCTCAGGATGTAGCAGGTATAGCTCCAGCCGTGGGTCAAAGGGCTCGCACTCGCTCCCGGCAGAGGGCAGCGCAAGATAGGCAGACTTTCCAACTTTGCGCCCCTATTCACTTTTCCCTTGAGTGTGAGGCTTTAATATGTTCCTGTAATAGTAAATATCAGTTCTAAGCTCTTTACAGGCTACCAATATGCTAACTGGCGCGTTATTGTAAGATAAAGACAAGTGCGTAGGAATCAGTTTCCTATAGGGGGACTGGAAATCTGACAGATCCGTAAATACTCTGAGCAATGCATAACAAAAGTGCCTAAACCGTGTGTTAGATCATTGTTTTGCAAATTTAAAAAATGCATTACATTTTTTATTATTATTGTTTATTCAAGTAAAAATTATAATCCTACGTTGTATCATTAAAATATATTGAAAGTATCTAAAGTAAACATACTCATTACTTAGAGTGGGCAAGCAACTTCAAGCCTGAAGCCCAAAAAAACCTAATTAAGTCTCGCTCTGAGGTCTTTTGGAGTCTCCACTCATATGCAGTGAATCTGACTTGTAAGGGGGTGGCTGACCGCAGATTTTCCGGCCATGATTCATCCGAGATCCTCTCCAAACATTGCAATGACAGCACATAACCAGTATTTTCACTGATTCCAGAGTTAGTTGTCATTACGGTAAAGGCACATTGGATTAATCCACACTTTCAGGAAAAACGAGAACAACCTTAAAGAAATGTGTGCAAATATTTAAGAGATTTGACTCAAACAATACAAAATCAACGTTTAAAACTGCACAGGAAGAAATCATTTTCTTGCCTCGTCTTTTTTTTTTCCATTTACAAATACAGTCCACCCCTCTTACTGCGCTGATGGTACGGTCCAAAATGTGGCGTTACTGACGCCCAATAAAAACAGGCTCAGCGTGGCTTTAATCACTTAGAAAAATCGTGTCAAAATGCCGATGTGCGGAGGGCTGTCCGAGCTGAAGCAGGCTAATGCAAAGGTTCAGAACGTCACTGATCAAGTGAGTACAAAAAAGAGCTCTTACGGGGTATTTAATCAAAGCGCGGCCTGGATTTCCTGTTGATGTTGCTGTCATTATTATTCAGATGAAACCTCACGCAGAGCAGAAAACTGGGAGAAACTTTGGTGTTTTCACTGCAAAGAGCTACAAATCACAACTCGTACAAGGGGTCAACTACTTCATTAAGGTAATGTTCATGCAAGCAGTGAGCCTGAAGTTACAAAGCTATGAGTTCTTTAATATGATAAAATATTATCCTAAAGAGCATTGGGGGCTCCCCAGAAAAAGGGTGATGACCTTATCTCTTAGGTGAGAACTAATGAGCAGTATCTTTTTTTTTTCTTCTTTCCAAGTACTTCACTCTGCAGCTATCCTCATTTCCTGTGGAGCGTCATACAAACTAGTTTTGGTTTCCTAGCCTGAACTATTAATGGCATTCATCACTGCGTTCACATGTGTTCTATTTATGCTTAAATGTGTCCAGATTTTACAAAAATCTGCCAAAGATAATGCAAATATCTCTTCTTTAATTTTGCTTGTACTTCCTTGCAGGTCCACGTAGGAGGAAATGAATATATTCACCTCCGTGTTTACCAGCAACTCCCATGTTATGGAGGAGGGCTTGAGCTGACTGATGTGCAGCACCCCAAGGGTCAAGATGATTGTATTGAGTACTTCTAATGGGAGAAAGAACCAAAGCATCAGTGCCTTGAGACTGCAGTGTTTACTGTATTCTAATTCATTAATAACCTGCGTATGTGCCATTTCCTTTACTTCCATGTAACATTCTGTATATGTAGTGTAGATGATAGAAGGAAGGCATGGTGGAACAGGCTTATTCAAGATGCGTAAAACAGATTTTTTTCTGTTGTGGTTTCTGATTTGTGAAATCGCTTCAGCCTCGGAGGTGTACAGTATGTATTCATCTTCCAGATAAAAAGCAGGTCAGAGAATCGAAGAATCAATGAAGACAAAAGTCTCTTTGCCCATGTACTTTTCTCTGGCCGAAAGTCTTGCGAGGAAGAGCAGAGGGCTGTGGTGGATAACTGTTATGTGGTGCAAACAAAACCACATCTGTAAGTTAATGTGGCAAAAATGAAAGAATTAATTGTAGACACGAGTACAAGAACACAACTGACCCCTATTTCCATCCACGGGGTCTATGTGGAGATAATGGAACATTCCAAATACCTTAGTTTGGCTTTTTTTTCTTTTATAGAGAGGTTACATTTTCTATTATATTGATATATTTTCTGTGCCTCTCTGTAACAAAACTATTTCCCTGGCTGTGCACACAAAGAAATAGAGGTACGAGAATGGACCTAAAAAGGTACAAAGCTTTGTCGCTCCAGCTGTACCCTAGTGGAGTACAACATTGTACCTCTGAGCCTAGGAATTTTGATTTTTGTACCCTTGGGGTGATTTACTGTGGACCTTCAGAGGTTCCTAGGCTCAGAGGTACAATGTTGTACTCCACTAGGGTACAGCTGGAGCGACAAAGCTTTGTACCTTTTTAGGTCCATTCTCGTACCTCTATTTCTTTGTGTGTGGGATTAATAAAATATTCTGATTTGGATTATGTCTTTGTTTTAAAACATCTGTCCGCCTTCTCTTCATTATAATGGAAATAAATGGCAGTTGCTTTGTGGTTCTGAGCAGCAATGTCTATGCAGAAATGACGATACAAACATAAAAGAACTGGGTTAGCAGGGATATGACTTTCTTTGCACTCTGTTCAAGCCAGTGCTGACAGACAAGGGCTCCATCATGAGCTGCTGGTCCAAGCACTTCAACACTCTTTTCTCCTTCAACTGCACAATGCAGTTCGCAGCCCTCGAGTACATGCCACAGCAACCTATCAAGACAGTGCTGGATGAAACACCAACACTTGAAGAGACCATTAAAGCTATATCACGCCTAACGTCTGGCAAGGCTGCAGGAATTGATTTAATACCTCCAGAGATTGGGAAACATGGTGGCTTGAGCCTTCACTCTAAGCTCCACAAGCTCTTCATTTATTGCTATTGTTGCTATTGCTATTAAACTGGCTTGAAGCAGACAAGCTGAACTTACTGATGTATTTGCTACTTTAATTTCCTTGCAAGCAAATTAAATATTCATTTATTGGAGATTTGATTGTGTGGCCTCTGGTTTTTGATAAGTTTCTGAATTTATGCAACAACTTTTGGTCCTTCGAGTATTGGTCCCAAGCTCTTTCCAGCTGTTTGTCCAGAAGTTGTTGCTAAATGAAAAATGTGTACACAACCGAAAAGCCCTCCACCCGAGTTTTCTTTTTTAAAAAAATCGTTCGGTAAGTTTTATGAGGCCGGGGCGTTTTGGAAACGGGGATCCTCGCACATGCGCACTGTGGGTGCGACCGCCACAGTTTTCACGCATGTGCTAATGAACAACACTTGTTAGGGTTAGCATTCATGAGTGCTTCAGAGAACTAAGAGTAGCGCGATTCACAGTCGACCTTTTCTTGTGTGTTTGCTGTTATATTATTGAGTGTTGTGTGCAGCAATCCAACCTCGTTGTCAGTCCCCAAAGCCAAAGCCTCACATTGGCCATTTAGTACATAATGAACAAATCTTTGCGGCGCATCCTACTAAGTCCCTCCATGTGTACGCATGTCGTGTAAACAAGCTTTGTAAAAAACACCGCCACCTTGTGGCCTGGTAATGGGAACTACATCGTTTTCATCGTTTCAAGCGTTTTTGTGTAAACGCAAAGCGTTTCTGAAACGTCTCCGTGTAGACGGGAAGCTGAAAGGCTGCATAACATTTAGGACAAACATTTACCAGCACTGGTAATTAATAACCAGCACCTTGATAATTAGACTACCCGACTAGTATGTCTCGTACCGAATAGTTGGCTAGTAGAGTAATCGAGCACATTCCTAATATTTAGTTATATTTCATGGAGCATACAGGTTGCTGTTTAAGTGTTGAAGTTACGTTTGCGCTCATTAGTGGGTGCTCATGTAAATTAGTCATGATTAGCAAAACAGAGGTTTATGAGCTTCAGTGTTAAAGTCATAGAATGTTTGAACATGGCACTTGTATATTTCATGGTAAAGGAAACAAGAGAAAACAATGTTTAAGGTGTTTAATGAATATACATGTTAAAGGCATGGTAACAGCACTCAAGGATAAAAGGTTGTAAAAGGATGAAAGTGTAAATTAACAAGGAAAAGGTTAAAGGCAACATACTGTTTGAGTTACTAATGCATTTTTGTTCTGTATGTTTTGTAGCTCTTGTGTTCACATGTAAGGCATTTGAATAAAAGGATTGTGATTCATCAGTATGAGAGGCCATCTTTTCAACCGGGATGCTAGAGCTTGACCCAAGCTGAGAAAAGCTCAACCCACGCTCAGCACTGAGGTCCCAGTCAAAGCCGTTTTAAGGTTCCAGCTCCGCCATGGTTGAAGCCATTTCAACCAAGGTCTTCTGGGATCTGATGGTCAACTGTATTGCCTTTCTTCAGCATGGAAGCATCTGAAAAGGAAATAGAGTACACAGGACCCGGAGGTCAACGAGGAAGATGAGCCTCCATGCGCTGTTTGTCAAAGGAGGCCTACAGAATAAATGCAGGCATATCAGAAGGAGGCCCATAAAAAGGAAAAACGACTTTTCAAAGTCTATGATCAATGGAAAAAAACAAATATGTACAACACGAGAGCAATTAAAAGGAGACATAATAAACAGTGAAATCGCCTCACCCATGTTTAATAAATATATGTGATAAAGGCACGTAACAGCACTCAATGTAAAGATCGTCAAGGATAAAAGGTTGTAAAAGGATGAAAGAGTAAATTAACAAGACAAAGGAAAAGGTTAAAGGCAATCTACTGTTTGATTTACTAATGGTATTTTTGTTCTGTAGGCTTTGTAGCTCTTGCGATGTGTTCACATGTAAGGCATTGCAATAAAGATTGTGAACCATCAGTTTGAGAGACCATCTTTTCAACCGGCACGCTACACCCACTTTCCTCGGAACATTCGGACATTGTTCCTTGGCCAAATGGAACATAACAGACATCCTGAGGTGTTTCGGACATTGTCCCTGGGCAGTGGGTGTGGGCCTGAGAGGCAGCGTGATCTCCGGCTGCATTCTCGGTTGAGTCGCTAATAACAGACACCCTTATATGGTGGTTTGAACTTTGCTAGGTGGAGCCCGGCTTCTGTTTTGTCTGTGCAGGGTTTGTGTGTTTTTATCCATGGGGATTTGTGAGTGGGTTTGGTGTTTTTGTGTCTGGAATTCTGTATTCTAACTGTGCGGGTACAGTGAGGTTTTGAATTGCGCTGTGGTGTAGTTTTGAATTGTGTTTGTGACTGAAAGTGTAAGTGAGTAATCTTGCAAGTTTTAAAAGTGAATGGTGCGTGTCTTTGTGCAGTTGTGCACGACTGAACATTAGTTATCTAACACAATACAAACAGCATGTGACAGTTTACTGGAGAAAAAAAAAGGGGGGGGGGTGCTTCTTAGACTGAGGTAAAGTTGATGTTCCTATAACATCTTATGTATGATTAATATATCTGAAAATGGAAAGTCAAAAGTCCAGGAAACAATTCCAATCTGAAAGAGAAAATGAATGGAAAGACCTTTTAGATACTGAAAATAATTTACTAAACTGAACAGAAAACACACAATGTCAAACTCTTGACCCTTATTGTACATTACAGTTACTCTGTGTGTGTGTGGGGGTGTGTGTTGTCAACCATCCCTGCTCACTTCTTTTGCTCCTAAGTGAGGATTAAAAAAAGCTTCTAAAAGTACTGTGGAAAAATGCCAATGATATTTGAGCTGCCCAACCCAAAAAAACTAAACAAACACCAGCTACATTTGGGGTGTTTAAACATCAGTCAGTGTCAAGAATGATCTGGTGTCTGTTGTCTCACACTGCAGCTTTATAACTGCATTAGAAAGCAGTGCATTAAATGTGCACCTTTCCAACACCACATCGTCATCTCTACGTGATAACACTTTTAGAAATGCAACTTTGTTTTTTGGATGGGAACATTTCAGAAAGAAGAAGCTCTTTTATGTGGGACACCACCTACTGAACTGCTGAACCTGACAGTATAACAACTTTAGGAAGGAATGAGGGGGTCATCCTTGGCTTTGTTTCCTGCAGCTTTTTTTCTCCTGTACAGATCTGAAAGATGCTTGGATGGCGTGACACCCAAATTTATGTTGACAGCTAAGGTTAGAAAAGATTAAAAAGGTCAAAGGTCAACTTTTAGTGGTACATGAACTATGCATTTTAAATATAACAGGAAGATTCACTCAGTTTGACTATCTGGTTTCAAATTCAAACCTTATAAATCTGTTTAGGGCAGATGGGTTTCAAAGTAAAATATTGAAAGTCTACCATGGGGGATCTTTTTCTGTCCTACAGCTGATCCAGACCATTGTACGCGAAGATCTTGAAGAAAGACCGTGTGGACCTTTTTCAGTTTTTACAAACCTGAGACTTTGGGTTTTTTTGCTTCAGCTCATGTTAAAAAGAAAAATGTTCACATGGATGTGTGCATTTCTGTGAAAACTTAAGCGCAGCCCATTATTCAGTACTTTGCAGAACCACCATCAGCAGCAATAACTGAGGCTACAATTTACACAGAATTACAAAAATTACAGAATAGTAGATTGGTAAAATGTTGCCTGGTCTGATGAGCCTTGGTTTCTGCTGTGACATTTGAATGGTAGGGTTAGAATTTGGTGCAAGCAAAAAAGATGGATCCATCCTGCCTTGTATCAGTAGTTCAAACTGCTGCTGGTGGTGTAATGGTGTGGGGCTGGTGATTGCATATCTCGATAATTGCAGATTTATGCAATTCTGGCCTATGTCATCACATTTTCAAGGGATATTATTGTATTTCTTTCTTTCAGGATAACAAAATATCAACTTTTTCTAAGCGGCAGCAGCCCGGAGGTACTGATCAATCACTTCAATCACTAGGAAAGTTCAAGAGGATCATCTTTCCCATGATTGTATTGTCTGACAGCGTTTCCTTCTTCACATGGAAGAGGATAATTGTACTGTTTTAATCTCAAGCTTGGGTTGCTGAATACTGAGGATCTCTTCTGATTTCTTACGGGCTCACCTGGATGTTTCAAGAGTCAGTCCATAAACACTTTCCTTTTCTTACTGACAAGAAGCATGTTGTGATTTTTCTTCCTGTGATTGGAATTTATTTTAAATTCTATTTTAGTTATTTTAGGTGTACCAGAACTGAGTGCACCGAACAGACCTGAACAAAGTAAATTTACCAGGTTTGCAAGTTAAAACATGACTAGGCACGTTCTGAATGAGGTCCTAGTGCAGCCCCAGGACACACTCGAGATTACATAGCTGGAAGGGGAATAGCTCCATGTCCCCCCCAGGACACGCCCGGACCCCCGGTGGTCATGATGAGGGAGGTTCTGGACTCCTCTGCTTTGTCTGCTGCTGTTTTTATTGGTGTAATTATTTTTGCGCCATTACAGCTTCTCTGTATCATGTTTGTGCTTCATTAATGAGAAATTTTGGTTTTGTTAATTATCCATAACTCAGTCCAAATATTTAAATTTAGTCAGCTTGGCTGCAAGGGCTTGTTTACATGTTAAAATATTGGTGAAGGATAAGAAGCTCTGATTCACTGATTTATTGGCAATGACAAAATCCCTGAATCTGAAAAACCAAAATCTGAAACATCTCATTCCCAGGAAGACTTTTTGTTTCTTTTTTCTTCCTGGAATTAAATTTGTTAGTAAGTGTCACCTTCAGTTTTGCCAGGTTGTGCTCAGATATGCACAACAAACTCCAGATATTTTGTTTTGTTACAAAGTGAATGCTAGAAAAATCTTTTTCTTTGCTTTTTTCTTCAGATTTTAAGTTCACAATGATTGCATTTTTAATGATAATGTGTAATGTAGACTTCACAGGCTGTTGATTCAAGTTTGAGTTTTAGCAGCCATCAAATGTTAGTACGTCACTCAGTGTGCTCTAAAATGAAGGTGTTTTCACCTTCCATTTTTGTCACTAAAAAACACAGGTTTTAAGTATCCAGTATGGTTGTAAACAATACAAAAACAATTATTTTCATATGGCTGCCATACAGTAAAGTGTATCTCTCCCATATACATTATTCTGTGTTACTGACCACAGAAGACATTAAAGAATTCCTTTTTACTTTGAAAGGTTAACTACAAAACTATGTTTTGTATATACAAATATGGTTTCTATTAATGAAACTAACTTATTATAAAATTGTGTATAATTTAGATACTGAAACATATCAAAAACATTAATACCACCCTTCTGTGTATACAGTAAGTTTGATGCTACAGACCACAGCAAGTTAACCAAAGTCCACTTTTTTCTTATTTTTTTGCTTAGTTTGCAGTTCAAATGATAAAATGTGATAAACACGATAAATACATCAACTGTCTACTATTTCTTTCCATTCCTGACAGAAGCAGAGAGGGGCACACATACACACTACATGGTATAGCATCTACAGAAAACTAACTATGGCTCAGGGTTTTTTTTTTCTTTTAAGAAAAACAGCAAAAATTGGTTAGTGCAATAAGCTTCAGACGATGCAACTCTACCGACCTACTCCCAGTATTTATTGCATAATTCAAATAAGTGACATGGAGGAGGACATGACTAGTAACTGATCACAGTGTTTCAACATATCTGACCTACAAGAATCCGAACTCCTGTGTTTCTTGTTTGTCAGAAATGCAGGCTATGCATATGTATTGTTTGGGAATAATTTTATTTAAGGTCTTTAACGTTTGGAAATTTATTTGTATAAACTGTGACCAGGTTTTTGATATTGAATGGAAAGATGCTCTTATTTTACTGTGTAATGCTAATCTTTTCATTTCTGGTTTAAAACATCCATCCATCCATTTGCTTCCACTTCTCCTTTTCAGGGTCGCAGGGGGGCTGGAGCCTATCCCAGCTGACACAGGGCACACCCTGGACACTTCGCCAGTCTGTCGCAGAGCCAACACAGAGGGACAGACAACCACTCACACTCACATTCATGCTCTCATTCACACCTATGGGCTATTTACAGTAGCCAATTAACCTAACCCCTGTACATGCATGTCTTTGGACCACGCAGACACAGGGAGAACATGCAAACTCCACACAGTGAG
>VUQK01034174.1:0-31276 GCA_015106715.1 Bujurquina vittata
GAGTTAAGTGACGCAAATGCAAACCAATTATCACGGCTAAGCAAACTGGCAGGGCGGACACCCCCTCAACAAGCCAAAATAAAAAAAAGAACCGTTTGCTCTGCAAAACATGCAGCGAAGCCAAAGTAGCAAGCGAGTTTGCCTGGCCAAAGCACGACTCTCACATACAACATAACACACGTCATGAATGACATGTGTTTTTTTTTTTTTATTTTAAGTGGGCCAAATCACTTATATTAAAAGCAAACTAACGGAAATGCTGTAATCTGATTCTTTTAATAAGCCTTGTAACTTGCTCTGATCTCTGGTTTATAACAGGTGTAATACTGGTGTGTGGCCACAGCGTGCACATCTAATGTTGCTCACTGTGGTCCTCAGTGTGCTCAGGGAGCTTTTGTGTATGCTCAGACACATGAAAAATTAGAGGTAACATTGATCAGGTAATGGTTTTGTTTAATTTTACTGCTGTCTGACTGCAGCATAGAGATAAAGCATCATGCCATGTTTAGTCCATCCGTGGTGAGAAGAGCAGGGGTAAACACATGTTAGGAATGTTTCACGATAAAGGAAAATTCAGGACTTATAACAGTTTGACCAAAACTGAAAAAAGAGTGCCAAAGTTGTAACAAAGTGGGATGATTCTATCTAGCTAAAGTGAATGCTGTACTGATGTGTGTTCATAGGAAGTGGAGTGAGGCCCAGCTGCCCACAACTAAACTTTCTCTTCTCTCTCTCTGTAGGGCTTTTTTTGACCACTCCATGCACAGCGCTCTCCCTTTGGGAATCTACTTGGCAACCAAGTTCTGGATGTACACCACTTGGTTTTATTGGTTCTGGAATGATATCCTTTTGTCATGTTCTGGGACTCCACATTATCCGATCTGCACAAAATGTCAAAGGAACTGAAATGAGAGGAGTAAGACAGACTCACTGACAGCATACTCAGCAGGAAGAAATCAGCAGTTTTACCTATGGGGTCATTGATTTTGAAAGAAAGCGGGCTCTCGCTTCTGGTGTCAAGCGCCCGGCCTCGCCACCGGGCATGACCCGCTCTGGGGACAGTGGCAGGTGGGCAGTTTGACTGGGGCGGTACACCTCTCAAACTGTAATGCAGGTGTCCTAAGGCGAGCTTGGGGAGGACAGAAACCTCCCGTGGAGCAGAAGGGCAAAAGCTCGCTTGATCTTGATTTTCAGTTTGAATACAGACCGTGAAAGCGGGGCCTCACGATCCTTCTGATTTTTTGGGTTTTAAGCAGGAGGTGTCAGAAAAGTTACCACAGGGATAACCGGCTTGTGGCGGCCAAGCCTTCATAGCGACGTTGCTTTTTGATACTTCAATGTCGGCTCTTCTTATCATTGTGAAGCAGAATTCACCAAGCATTAGATTGTTCACCCACTAATAGGGAACGTGAACTGCGTTTAGTCCGTCGTGAGACAGGTTAGTTTTACCCTACTGACGATGTGTTGTTGCAATTGTAATCCTGCTCAGTACGAGAGGAACCACAGGTTCAGACATTTGGTGTATGTGCTTGGCTGAGGAGCCAATGGTGCAAAGCTACCATCTGCGGGATTGTGACTGAACACCTCTAAGTCAGAATCCTGCCTAGACGCAGTGATACCGTAGCACTGTGGATCTTCGGATACCCGGGCCCCTCTGCGAGGCCCTGTGAAGGAAAGCCGCTCGTGACTGGGCTGGGGGACGGCCAAACAACAGCCGCACCTCTCCAATCGCGCACTTATGTTTGTGGGGAACCTAGTGCTAAATAACTTGTAAACGACCTGATTCTGGGTCAGGGTCTTGTGCGTAGTTTTAATAAATTTCCAAACCAGGAAATGTATTAAAATTGGAAAACTGATAGGTCAATAGTAAAAAAGAGCAGTAGATTAGAGTGATTCAGTGAAATATATAATAAATAATGTAGGTGATCTCATGCTCTGGAGTTAAAAACACTTCTGAAAACACTTTCTGTGTGGAGAGCATCAATCTTTATCTGAGTTCAAAAGCCAAAGTATAAAAAGGGTTAAAATGTGTTTGAAAAAGAATAAAGTTATAATGTTTGGAGATGGATAGAAAACTTTCTACAAACAATTATTAGTTGCAGTGGGACCGGCAACATGGGATTTCTTGGAACAGGTACCAACAGATATTTAAAAAAAATCTCTAAATATTAAACCTTAATAATTACTAAGCATCAATTGTTGATCTATTTGCCAAATTTAGGTAATCAAGTTGTTCTTTGGCCTTCTGTAGCTCTTTTCAGCCTGTCAGTCATATTTTTCTTGCTGTTGTTTCACTGGCATATATTTTTGTGGTTTGTTCACCTGCTTGTTAAAGGTGTATCTTTAGTCTTGACTTATATATATCCGCACAAGTCATGCTGCAGAGACAGCATATCAGTCTGTTAACATACAAGTCTAGGTTTTGTAAATGTGATCCTTGGGTATGGAGAAGCTTGATAAAATATGAGCATGTTGAATAAAGTTTATGCTTTTTGGCAGAAGCAAGCTAAAGATTAGCAGGAAAATCACTTGTGTGAGCAGATGGGAGCATCAGCTAGATCGAGTTACAAACCAGTAGTGTAGGCTAAAGGCTGTGAAAGGAGGAGTGGTTGATGTAAAGAGCAGAAGGAGCTGATTTAAAATATATTAAATGGGGTCAGAAAGTGCTGCGGTCTCACTGTGGTGGTATATGTAACTAAATAAATGAGCCACCTAGTTATCTGTTGCTCTGTGTTAACATTTGTAACATAGTTTAGGGTAGCAACTGGTTGGTGAAAGTCCCTGTTGGTCCCAGCATGGCTGCTTACACACACAGACATTTTTCTTAATTTGTGAAAGTGTTGGCTTTCTGTTGAGAAGCTGCTAATTGCAGGAAATGAAAGCAAAGTTCTGGTTTGTGGAGGGGATTTAATTTTATGCCTCGTTGCTGTACTAATTGGAAGGGAGCGCAAGATACCTTTTGGCCTGAGTTTATTGAAAGGATAACACTTCTGTGAAGAAGTTCTCAGTTATTGCCAAGGACTGCTGGTGTTTTCAGCAGATTTTTAGTGTGCTTTGATTACATTAACAATACATTGATGTCACAGGCCTACTACAGCAACACACAAGCTCTTGAGCTACAATGTTAGCATGTGTGCATTCATCTAGGGAAAAGATGCAGATGTTACATTCTATTCATACACTGATCGTCTGGCAAAATACGTTTTTTTCTTATTCTTTCAGGCTTCTCTTTGTTATTCTTTCAGATTGTCATTAAGCCTGTGTATCAGCCATAAATCTCTGTGCAGTAAGGTGTCTCATCTGCTTATTCAGTTGCTCTTTCATGTCCCTGAATGTGTAGGTGCTGCAGGCAGTGGCCCGTCTATCATAAACTGGTCAGCCTCTCCAAGAGGCGGACAGGTGGTTCCTGTGAAGTCGACTGCTCACTTTATAGATTAGTCCTCACAGTATGTCTCTAATCTCTTATTTATGGAAATGAAATGATATCAAGTGCAATGGATAATTTTTGTGCTTCTTTTATAACTAGAAGTTGATGATAAATTTAATGTTAGCAAATGAGTTGCTCTGTTTATGCTGTTTCATAGTAACACCAGGAGACAGAAGAAGGTTTAAGTACCGGTAAGCATCTCTCCGATACTGCTGCCCAAAAGAAAATGTGCTTGATAGCTCCCACAGTTAAGGACGAGCTTGACATGTGCAGAAGTGTTTAAAGGTAGCCTAAAAGCAGCGTTTGAATGAGTTAGCAAAAGCTTGCCGTAAGCAATTGCTATATGAGGACCATGTATAAGTTTTCTTTCCTGGAAGGCTTTCATTCTGTTGCAGTCTTTTTAATGCACAAAAGGAGCAGAAGTAGACTTTCATCTCCATGTTTAATGAACAGTTTCATTGGAAAACATGAAGAAAAGATTTCTTGATCAAAACAAGTTGGAAGAAAGTTCAATGAAAGCAGGCTTAAATTAAAACAAATCCATCATTATCTCCATTTAGCGTAACATTTTTGTGTTACTAGAGACAGAAAATGGCAGCTGCGTATGTCCATATGAAACCAACAGATGTCCATTATGTTTTCACACAGTTAGAAAATTAGCTGCAACTCTGATTCCTGTTGTTTATGCAGCTCTGGTGGAGGGAAGCATGCATTAATTCACATTTTCAGGAAATTCATGATGTAGCATTGATGTTAAACTTGGCTCTTATCAAATCTCTCCGCCCATATGCATGTCAGAGCTGTTTGACCTTTATCTAGAACTTTGTTTAAGGCGTACTCACTCTGTAACCTGCTGGAATGTCCTCTTTAGATTCTTCAGACTGTGGTGTCAGGGGAGGCATCAGCTTACGGTCTCTGGCCCTGTAGGGCCTGGTTAAACAAACTGTGGCACTGAGACCCTGCATTGGTTGTTGGATGCCTCCCCAACATCGTGCAGTTCAGATTAACTTCTTTTGAACTTTGATGTGAAGAGAATAGTGTTCCCACCGGATGCTGTAGTGAAATGCACAGATCTCTTTCCATTGAGTCACAGCATAAGCAGGCAGTAAGACTATTAATGCACAAAATTTGACAGAACAGTGTTCACTATTGCTGAACACATTCTTTTTAAATTTTACACACATTCATCCCCATCACATCTCTGCGAGGCAGCCTGTTTTTTGCAAACCTTTTGTTCTTCCTTCCAGGTTTAAACAGAGTTCTGTCCCACTTTCTGCCTTTGTGCGTTCATTATTGTCCTCAGGCCTGCCGTTGAAATCAGATCAAGTGACATAGGTGGAGCTCTATAACAGCACGTTTAAGTCTTTTCCAGACTTAGGTCATATTTTCCTCATGTCTCAGAAGGAAAAGGAGGGAAGCAGTTGCTTATAAGTGGGTTTCCAGCAGGTGAATGCCTGACAACAATTGAGCTATGGCATTGGAAGTAAGGGAGACTATATACTAAAGGCAATTGTGCAGATTTCTGCTAAACCAGTATGACTTCTGCAGCTTTTATTCTGCACCATTTGTCCAGCTCTTGCTTAATTATACTGCATCTGCACACTGTCATTAGTGCCATGTAGGGCACTGGAAAAACTTCTTCTCAGCCTCTTTGTCTGCAGCCTTTTTTACCATTCAGCTTTTCTAAAGACAAATAGGTGCTAGCGGGACGTGCTGACCATCACTCCCCAAGGAAGCATTGAGACCCATTTGTCTAAGGATTGGCATAAATCACTGGCCCCTTTTCAGCATCTCCACTAGCCATTTGAGTTAGTAGACCAATTATGTGGTTCAGAGAGTGTTTAACTTAGTAGGTCATTTCAGAGGCAACAGTGTCAACACACAGTTCTTTACAGAGACACTTATGAAGATCAATGGCTTCATGTGCTCTAGGGGACCTGCATAGGCTTCTTTTGCTCAGTCAGTGCAGTCATGAAGGTTCTTGAGGGATGATCACAAATGCTCTTGGGTTTTCATTACCAACAAAAACCACAGTGTTTCGTTCATAGCTGCTTAAAATACTACGTTCCTGACAGTCTGAGCTTCAGTGTTGTATGTTATGAGGTTTTGTGTAACCTTTCATGGCTCTTATTCACATCCAGATTCCACTTCAATATGGAAAATGCTCAGGTTGTGCAACTACATCCAACCAATTTGCCTCAGATGATAATCCATCTTAGATGGTTGCAATAAAGATACATGCTTTTTGAAGGCCTGTAAAAAGTGAAAGCTTTTGTGGTTTATGGGCCTGGGTCATGGCTGAGCTCTGCAGTGCCAGCCAGCCAACCAGTTCTGCATTAAAATGCAACAGCATTTTGGATGAATTGGCTCCAAACATGTGGAGCCACCCGGTGTGGCAGCCCTCTGTGAATAAGGGAGCAGCCAAAAGAAGCTTTCTTTCTAGCCAGCTATGGTAAACTAAGATGATGAACAGGCTGAGCCCTCTCTCAGAACTGCTTCATTGACTGGTGACTCTCATCTTTCTGAATGCACTGACAGACTTAATACTCTATTGTGAAAAACAATAGAATTAAGCTCGCTACTAAATATAGGACCTCTGTGCTTTTGGCTTATAGTACACTTGAATTACTATCAGTACAAGTGTTTAAATGAGTAAGTTCTAGAATATGATCACAGCACATAAATGCAGCACGCCACCTTTTTTCAGGAGCTCTATGATGTTTTAGTCTTGGAAATCCATAAAGTCACTGGACTCACAGCACTGAGGGGCGTCACAGTGATGATTCTGGGGGCAGTTACCCCAAAGCGAGTAATTTAGAAAGAGTGTTTATATGACTGTAGGCGGAAGATGACAGTTTTGGCTTTAGTTAGTTGAGGAGTCATTTTCTGCTTCATTCGTAGTGTTAGTCTGGTAGTTTTTGCATGTGGATGTCACTCCAGAATCTTTGGCAGTTTGAGCCTCCCTGTGTCACTTGGCTGGTTTCCTCTGGGATTCAGCTGAGTCATGCATACCTGCAGGGCTGACAGACTGCAGCCAACAGCTGGAACAGCACACTCTCTTATCTGTCTGTAGTTAAACACAGGACTGTGAAACAGACTGCTGATTTGTTTATTTGCTGTGAAATAGTGCATCTCTTGTGATCAATTGGCCTTACACACAGGTTTACACTCTGAGTTCCAGGTATTAACTCAGTCATGTAGTACCTTTAGACTTTCACGCATCCTGTGTAATAAATGAATCTATGAATTGACGCTGACCTATCGAGAGAAGGGAAGGAAGCCGCTATGAGCTGTTTTGACAGACTGATGCTCCCTCCTTAGCTGGGGGCAGTGGGACTGGGCCACAATCCACCTTACAGACACGCTGCTATGAAGAGAGAAACTAACTCAGGCTGATGTCAGCATAGTAACACTTGCTGAAGCAATAGAATGGGGCAGGTGCTTTGATTTTGCTGCACAATGATGCAGTCATTACTGGGGACAGTAAATGCTCCGTCATTCTGGTTGTCATCTGCTGAATATTTACTGTTGGGACTTCCATGCTTATAAGTTCCTTCATTCTTATTTCTTAACTCAGGAATGTGACTCGTTTACAAAACTCTGTATTCTTTAAAAACAGCGAGGCAGTTTTCCTGCTTAGAAACGCTTTAAAGCAGTTACTTGATAAGGTTTTACATGTACAACTTGTTTTTCAAGATGGACTTCGAGGTAAATGGTAAATATAAAAATTAATTTTGATGCGGATGAAGTGTGTTATTGTCTTCATCAGCCGTCAGGACTGCTGCACTGGTTTCAAATGAAAAGGAGCTGAGTGTAAAAATGAACAGAAAACCGTTTGCCTGTCTTCATCCTTGACCTCTTTGCACATCTCCCGTTTGCCACCGTCCATGTGCCATTCCTGATTAACACCCTGGCTCTGTTCTACAACTTTGGTAAATCCTGGAAGTCCGATCCAGGAATCATCAAAGCATCAGAGGAGCAGAAGAAAAAGGTAAAACAATCGTTTTTCAACCGCTCAGTTGTTTCCTTTTTGGTATATTTCACTAAGTATGAGTGTACTCTGGGCTTGCAGGTTGAGCTTATGTGTTTTTTGGATGGTAGTTTTGGCCTGACGGGTAATGTCTGTGAGCATTCACCGCCCTGCTGCTCCTCAGCCCTCTCTCTTTCTTTAGCCTCTCTGTTCCTCATTATCACACTCTAATGGAAGACAGCAGAGGCTCTTCTCCTTACCGGGCCCCAGTTCCCCATCCTGTGATTGATGAAGAGCTAAATTTACCCTGCATTGTTAGCACAGCGCAGTGGCTGGGCAGCCACCTCTAAACAAAGGCTACAGAGCCCTCTGTTCCCTGTGGACGATCCCCTTCCACCTCTTGCTGCCCTTTGATGCAGGTTTTTAGATTTAGTTACATCAAGATTTGCAATCTGATTTTAAAAAAAAACCACTGAAGAGGAACACCATTAGGTTAGCTAACAAAGGAAAGGAGTCTTAAAAAGAAAAACACTGAAATTGAATTAGCTTTACGTTCATACAAGAGTCAGCCAAGCTTCCAGTGTGTGATTGTTCAGCTGGAATCCCAGCCTCAGCCTGTCATTTGGTCTTGTGTTGTAATGCCTAATAGACGTTAGCAAGAATTTCTTGTGTTTTTCTTAATTTTTCCCCCCCTTACTCTTTTTTTCTTTTTAGACAATTGTGGAGCTGGCAGAGACAGGCAGTCTGGACCTGAGCATATTCTGCAGCACCTGCTTGGTAAACTCTTGCTTCCAATCAAACTCTGACATGCAGCGAAACAGATACTATTACAGACTCGTCATTTGTCTGTCTGTCCTCACAGATACGGAAACCAATTCGGTCCAAACACTGCGCCGTGTGCAACCGCTGCATCGCCAAGTTTGACCACCACTGTCCCTGGGTGGGGAACTGCGTGGGTACGTCAGCAAACACCACCACAGATTTACAAGGATTAAGAACAACACACACTTCCAGACAGTCAGCTGCTCCTGTTTTTCCTCCCCACATTCGGAGCTGTGGCTTTTTCATTGTGTGTTTTTATCAGCTTTGTGTCCTACTGAAAGCTCTGCTTTCAATTTATTCTGCGGCTACACAACAAAGAACCAGATACTGTATATGTCAGTTTTTAGTGTCACGTCATGAAACACTAGCAGGGGCATAGCGTGGATTAGTTTTGGTTGCATTTATTTGATGCACACCCGCTAATATTGCAGTTGAAAAGCAAATAAGCAGGTAATAATTTGGTGTGTGACTCAAAGTAAACAACCTGTAAAAACAAGGAAGAGTCAAGGCAGCAGTGAAGAATGGTTTCATGACAGGCTGCAGGAAATGAAAAGGAACACAAAGCAAACCAGCCTTAAAATGAAGTGCTAATGGAAAGTGTGTGCGTGTTGAGGATTGTGGTGTGTAAAGCCGTCTGTACACAGCAGGGGAAGGAAGGAGTGGCAGAGGACTTGTAACACTTTGAAAGCATGCGGTCAGGATGAAGCTTTAAAAGTGAGGAAACAGTCTGAACAAACAGCAGGTCCCTCCTGCTGGTCCTCTCAGCCGGGTGGCACCACAGAGCTGTGCTCTCAGTGACACCATGAAGCTGGTCATTTCAATGTGTTTCTTTGTACTGCATCTCACCTTTTACAGCGTTAATACATATCAGGGATTGTAGTGGAGTGTGTATTTATTTACTCAACATTTCTGTGTCCTCTTGATGCATGTTGGTTGTGTACAGTGCAGCTCTTTCATCAGGGGATATAACAGTTATTTAAAACTCTAAAGTTTCTCATACTGAAAAAGGTTGTGTGGCATATGCACGCCTGCAGCCACCTGCTCATGACGCCAGCGGATTTCTCTTAATCTCTCACACTGCCTTTCATTTGCACACAGCTGCATAGCTTTGTATAGTAAACAGTAACTCCATTACATAAGTCCTTCTTGTGTCTCTGTGAATGTTGTTGTTGTCTGTGTTGTAGGACGCAAAAAAGTAGGCATGCTCAACTCATCTCCACCACTGTTTGATTTTTTTAATTTTACACACATTCATCTCCATTTTTTGTCATGAACATTGTGATTTCAGAGGGGAAAAAACTATTAATTATACTGTCCTGTACTACAAATCGAACCAATAATTCTAGCTGCGCTAGGCTAAGGTGTTATTTTGTGTGTGGGCTAACAAAATAGCCCCCCTCATTAAAAAATAACTGACCTTTGGCCTCACATGGGATGCACTCTTCTCTCCTAGTTCATGGAGTCTCTCAGACCACTACAACACGCTGAAAGGTTTTACTTCACCACCTCAGTGGGCAACCAATGTTTTCATTCGCATTGGTCTGTTTGTCTGTTAGCTGGATAAATTGGAAATTATGAACAGATTTAAATGAAGATTTCTGGAGTTGTTCGAGGTGGTGCAAGGAACAATGGATTGCAGTTTGGTGATGATCTGAATCACAATCTGGACCCAGGATGTGGTAAAAGGGTTCTTTACTGGGCAAGGTGTGCACTCTGCTGAGTGTCCTTGTAGCTTAAGATTTTTTTTGGTCTGCTGATGCCCAATACATGTTACCTCTTCCCTAGCTAAATCCTCTACAGCTGTGATCAGCACCAACATCAAAAGCACTGATGCCCAGGATGTTATACACGGTGGCTAGGACTCTGATGTTCCAAGTTTTAAAGTTGTGAAATATTTTAGCAATCTTTAACCAGTTAAATTAGCAGCCTCAAACTCGTGGCCTGCGGGCCTCATCCGTCCCGCCCCCTACTTCTGGTCCACGATTTGATATCAAAAATATTTTTTGTCCTTAAAGTTACTTTTGTGACATTTTGCTTTCCCCTCCAATTAAGAGGAGTTGGTGAAATGTCAAATAAGTAACCTAAAGGGCCAAAATCTTTTGGCCCTTTAGGTTAGATTTTTGACATCAAATCCCAGACTGGAAGTAGGGGGCGGGGCTGGATGTGGCTGGTGGGCCGCGAGTTTGAGACCGCTGAGTTAAAACCTGCAGAAATCTGCATAAGACTTTCAGTAAAAGTGAGCTGAACTTCAAGAGAAAAGGTTTAAACAATTTTGATACATGGTTTGTATAGTACATGCCACAGTTTCCACGGTTTCTGCTGAGGGTCAAAGTCAAAGTGTCCAATACTGAGGACGTTTGAGGAGCTGCAGTTATCTAAAGGGACCATCTTTATTCCAGAGTGTGACCTTGGATAAAAGAGAAATGTGTGCATAAGCAGGGCAGCATTTTAAGGGAAAAACTGAAATCAAGAAATCATGCCCTTAACTTGAAGCACCACGCTGATGAACGATGGAATAATAAACACCTCCATCACTTCTATCATATTACCTTCAGTTCACTTGGCATATAACCAAACCGGACATATATCAACATTCGGACTTTTGTTTCTTGTCTACAGGAAGCGGGAACCACCGCTACTTCATGGGTTACCTCTTCTTCCTGCTCTGCATGATCTGCTGGATGATGTACGGCTGCATCTCCTGTAAGGAAATATCCTATTTATTTATTTATTTTTAATTCTAACATCTCCCTTATTTCTCTGCTAACTTCTTTGATTCTGTCTTGTTCCTCCCCCAATCAGACTGGAGGCTCCACTGCGCCACCACGTACGCCAAGGATGGTTTCTGGCTCTATCTGACCCAGATCGCCTCCTGCTCCCCTTGGATGTTCTGGATGTTCGTCAACAGCGTCTTCCACTTCATGTGGGTGGCCGTGCTCATCATGTGTCAGCTCTACCAGGTATGAGTTTACATTTCATACCTGATCATGCGAAGCAGAGTCCTAGTGTTGTGAGAGCAGTGGGAACAGCTGGAATCGGTTTGACCCTCAGTAGAGAATTACGTGTTCCTCTTGTGTCTTACCTCTTGTAGATCGCTGCTCTTGGAATCACCACCAACGAGAGGATGAACGCTCGGAGATACAAGCACTTTAAAGTCACGGCCACCTCCATTGAGAGCCCCTTTAAGTAAGTGACCTTTTGTTCTAACCATCTCAGTGAGGCTGCAGCAGTGTCACTAAAGAGCTGTCTGATCCACGTAAGAGCAAAAGAACATCTTGATGTTGGTGCTTCTGCTCGAGCACAGTGAAGGGAAATAGAATCTGCGTTTCTATTACATTCTTAATATAACAGCACCAGTGGGGTTTTTTTAATGTATATATATATTCACCCCAGTGTAGTTTTATAAGAACTGCGTTTATAAAGAAAGCATCTTTAGGAAAAGTATCAAGGACACAGAGATTTTAACTTATTTTTAGCTGTTTTGTCACGGTATTGTCACGGCCTCAGCATCTGCTCCACAAAAACGCGAAAACAATGTGACCTGGAAAGTTCAAATTCACACCATAGATGCATCTACTACAACTCTCAGATGAGTTTAATCTCGGCAACCTTGACCTGAAGGTAAAGGTCAGAGGTCAGGTTTTCTGAAAATGTTGTGACCGTTATACTCGAATACGATGTGACCTAGGATGTTCAAATTCACAGCATAGATACACACTGTTCAAACTGGGCCTATCAAACTTCACAGTTCAGTCAAATCAAATCAAATCAATGTTATTTAGACAGCGCCAATTCAGAACAAATAGCCGCCTCAAGGCGCTTTGTATTGCAGGTAAAGACCCAACAATACTGCAGAGAAAACCCAACAGTCAATACGTTCAGTGACTTTATTATAACGACACTTTGACCCCACTCCCACTGCCACCCCTCCGCTATCCCTCCTTGATAGATACAAAACAGCTGGGCGCTGGCACCCACTCAGATGTGCTCTTGTTAAAATTGTCAGTCGAGAAAACAGAAGCAGTTTAATAGTACTGATAGGTATTAGATAGTACTGGGAAGGTCACTCAGATGCACTATTGCAAAATCCTGGCAGGATGTGGGGCTGTATATATTTTATTAAGCTTCTAGCACTGTTTTCCTCTCACGTTTTTCTCTCTGTGTCCCCTCTGTAGCCACGGCTGCATCAGAAACCTCATAGATTTCTTCGAGATCCGCTGCTGTGGCCTGATCCGGCCCGTGACAGTGGACTGGACCAATCAGTACACAATAGAATACGACCAGACGTCTGGCTCAGGCTACCAGCTGGTGTAGAGAAGGAGGAGGAAGAGGAGGTTGAAGAGGAAGGGGGTGCGCGCAGAGCGTGGTTGAATGGATAAATGGATGGAAGTAAAAGTTTTGGAAGGATGACCCTCGTCACCCTCCCTCTCCACCCCTCCTCCACCGATCATATCTGAGTGATGCCGTTCTCGGGAGCACTTGCTTTTTTGGACCATCTCTCCTTCACCGATCAAACGACTTTGTACAAAAGAATAAAAAAATCAGCCGGGACTAGCATGCAGGGGGCAACACCACACCCCTCGCCCCTCCCCCCTTCGCCTTCACCACCATCTTTACTACTCTTACTACTACTATTATTACTCAACAACGTCAGACTCCATTACTGTATCTTTACCGCTGACCAACCCTCCACTCCCCCTCTTCTCCCGAGCCCTTTGGACGGTGCACTGCTGCCAGGCACAAATGAAGAGGAGAGAGGAATTACAGAACTAAAAGCTCTTCTACCCGGAGACTCAACACTGCAGACAGAGTAGAGCCGTGAAGAGGCAGCGTCGTTCTTTCCCCCTACCCCACTTTATATCTTATTTATGGTGTCCCTGTCCATGTGCCCTGTACATGTTTGTTTTTGATTGGTTCAGGAACTCTGGTGTTCCTGTCTTAACTAACTGTGGTGAAAGATAAAAGAAAACAAACGAGAATTTGTTTCAAAGTATGATAGAAATAAGGGAATGTCTTTTAAGGTCTTGATTTTGCACCGTGCTGAGTTTCCAGTGGAGCTGATGATTTGCCAACCAGTGCTGAATTTATCATATGAGAGCGTTTGGTTAAAGGGAGCTCCTGCAGAAACCCCACTTCTCAACCTGCTCCAATAAAAGCTGCTTCCTCTCGTGACACAGGTTTAGTGCATAGAAGAGGGTTCAATCCCAAAGCAGTTACTGTGCATTAAGAACGCGGGATTAGAAGTGCACGGATAGCGACTCCTTGAGCGGCGAGCGCTCTTAACGAAACGCAAGAGAAAATATCCTACAGACAATGTGATACTATGTGAGGTATATTTATTTTAAAACTATTTATAGACAAAGTAACTATGTTCTGGCACCATCATTTTTGCATTTCAAGTCAATTTAGCTGAATAGGTTTTATATGCTTAAATATTAAAGGAGTACCTGTAGCTGTAGAGCATGGAAGCCAGAGAACTTTGCCTACAAAACTCTGTAGACGGGTACAGCAAGTGTATTTATTAAGCGCAGAGTTTAAAAAGAGGAGGCTGCAGGAGGAGAGACGAGTTTACACGAGAGTTGCATTCCATGTATGTTTTTCTTCAGAAGCTGTACAGTCGTATTTGTCGTCATTTGTCTGCCTACATCATTGCACTGATCATTTTTTTTTATTTTTAATTATTATTTTTTTTAAATTGGCCATGATTGAACAGAAGCGCTGTTCATGCCGACGCTTCCATTGTTTACAGAGAGGGAAAAGGAGGGGCCGCCTCCTATCACTTTCTGTCCGGACCCCCTCGCCCGCAGTCGGCTTCGCAGCAGCAGCAGGAGGACGACGAGGATGGTCTGAAATGTCAAGAATGTGCATCTGTACATAAACACCATCTCCCTCCACTTTTTTCTTTTCATCAGTGTTTGCCCAAACGGTGCTCCTGGACTTTTTTTTTCTTCTTGGGGGGGATTTCCTCCAACCCAACAAAGGAGAAACTCAAGTGACTATACTCCAAGTGTATGGCTGTAGCTTTTAGTGATGTCCGTCACTGCTGTCTATAGGCGTTTTAACCCTTAAGAAGCTCCACTGCATGTATGATGCTTGGGACAGCTGGGCCGTCGCCGCCCCTGTCGTCGTCTTCATGGTGACAGCCCAGCAAGCCACGTGTCTGTATATAGTGAATGTTAAGTATTTGCAAGTACTTTTCTGCATTCTGTTCATGTCCTTTTTTTTCTTTTTTAAGGGTTACTTTCTCTCAAATCCAGTGTATTTAGTGGAAGTTATCCTTCAGGTCGCCAGCTTTCCAGTGGGACCCTCCCTGTGCAAGTGTGTAATATATTTGAATGTTCCATTTTTTTGGGTTTGTTTTTATTTCTACGTTACGTACCACTGGATGTACAAATTGTAAAGCAAAGACACTAGAGAACTAAGGCAGACGCCATTTTTTTCTGTTTTTTAAAAGCTGAAATGTGATCATGCAATAGTTTTAAGGATAGAGGGAGGTTATATTATATTAAAGGCCTCCAAAACTTTTGAGCCTAGTGTTTGCATCATCAGAAGGGGACGTTTATGTCATCATTACAGGTTTCAAGCCTCCATTTTACTAACCACTGATGTCACTGCTGCCCTATGAACATGACACACAGCAGCTCTATTTTGTGTGCTTTAATGGTCAAAGGTCATGACCTGGCTATTCATCTCATATCAGTAACTAGCCTCTTGTGTTCTAATAATGCCTTTTAAGTGAACATAGATATATGCAGCCTAGTGGTTTCTATGTTTTGTTTTGGGGTTTTTTCTTTAGGGCAGTTCACCACTTCAGGCTCACCCAGGTCATGAATTCAAAGCCATCTCAGTCCTCACTAGTTCTTCCAGCAGCCTAAAAAAGTCTCTTCTGTCTCCCCCCCTCACCCTCACCATGCGGGATAGCAAAAGCAGAAAAAAAAAGAAAGCACATAATCATCTCCAGTGCCTCTCTGCCCACCTCCAGATGTCACTGTAACTCCGCTTCAGATGTAAACATATGGGCATGGTTCAGTTTCAATGGCTTTAATAATAAAATACAGTCAAATGTGAACGGTTGCTTGGTTTTTTTATTTGTATCAACAGCATCAAAGAATTTCAGAAAGAAAACACAAAGCAAAGCAGATGAAATATGTTCATGTTGGGCAGAGGGATGTAGAAAAGAGTGACTGTGGTCCCAGGGAGCCATCACTGAGCATGAACCAGAGCACCGGCTCCTTGGCCATAACCAAATCCTTTGGGGCCAAAGTTCTTGGCGTAACATGCTGCAGAGGGAAAGAAGAAATGTCAACGAGATGTAAAATGTGTTCAGATCAAAGCTGCCAGTAAATTACTGATTTTAGTGAAAACCTGAATTTACACAGCCAGCCAGTTAGGCTGAATAAACTGGCTTTATTAACAAGCCAACAACCGGCACCTATTCAACAAGGTGCTGGAAACATTTGTCAAATTTTGCTCCACAGCATCACACAGTTGCAGACTGCTTGGTTGCACATCCACGATGTGAATCTCCCATTCCACCACATCTCAAAGGTGCTCTGTTGGATTGAGTCTGGTGACTGTGGAGGCCATTGTGCAGTGAACAGCCATCAGAAGATGGGTGTGGTCAGCAACAATACTCATTTGGTACTAAAAGGCCCAAAGCGTGCAAAGAAAATCCAAACTATTACATCACTGTGAACCGCTGATACATGCAGACTCAGGTTTCACCAAACAGCAGAAATCGAGACTGATCGGGCCAGCCAATGATCAGGCTAGTTTCATGTTCATAGCTGACCGGATTGGCGGCCAGTGTGGTCTTCTGCTGCTGTAGCCCATCTGCTTCGAGGTCCGACGTGTTGCGTGTTCAGAGATGCTCTCGTGCACCTCGGTTTAAATGAGTGCCTTTTTGACTTACGGTTGCTTTGCCACCATCTTGAAGCAGTCTGGGCTTTTTCCTCTAAGGCCAAGGAGGCATTTTCTCCCAGAGAACTGCCGCTCACTGGCTATTTCGTCTTTTTCGGACCGTTCGCTGTAAACCCAGGAGATGGTTGAGGTGTGTGTGGAAAATCCTGGTAGATCATTAACACACCTGTGTTAAGATGTCTGCAGTGAAAGAGGCCTATTTTCCTATCGCTTGCAATTACAGCTTTGACCTCAGTGACCCTGAGCAGATCAGCGACAAACACAAAGCTCCTGTGTGTAAAGTCCTTTCAGTGGCAGTAGTGCCTACTTTAACATGCACATGTTGGGTTTCAAATACCTCACTCCTAGGCTTGTGGCAAAGTAAAAACGTGCAGGATTTTCATTCTGTCGCATTCCTAGATTTCTTTAAATAAGCCACAGTGCCTGCTCAAGCAAAGTTTTGTTTTGCAAACACTCGATCTGCCGTCCACATCTGTCTTTCTGTCTCATGATGGTGTACAGTAACAACATCCAGATGTTGCTCAAACAGGGAAAGAGGACGTCTCTGTTAGAGGACAGCGAGCTGTCAGACTGATTGATAGCAGCAGAGCTGAGCCCATTTAAGATTCTTGCTCATGAGTGCGAGGTCTCCTCGTGACATATAGCAAACAAGCTCTGCTGACAGCTGCGTGTTTGCGACTGTTCCTGCCTGTGTGTGTCAGTCTCATCCCATTGTGCTGATAGGAGGGAGAGAACTTGTGGAGGTCAAACTGCAGAGGATCTGTTAACATGACAGAGCCAAACCAACACACCAAACATGTGAAATAACCCTCATTTGGGACGCCAGCTACAACATGTTTTATTTCAGTGGTTTGTTGAGTACGAGCAAGTCCAGCCAGTTTGACTGTTTACTGATATGATCACATCAGCTGGCAGAGGAGCAGAGAATTCTTTGCATAAAGCCGTTATAAACCATTAGCTGCTTTTGCAGTGTTTGGGAATAATTAGTTATCATTCTGTGTGCCGGCGTCATCTCTTCTGCAAGTCACAAGACTAACAGGACAGACAGCACAGCCTTCAAAGTCAGCTGCTTTAAATGTTCCGCTGACTCGATCCTGAGGCGGATGCATGTAAATGCAATCTCCCGTCTGTGATCACTGGATTTTCAGAGAGATGCTACATTCCTCCCTCCTGGCTGTCTTACCTCACTATTTCTTTGCTTGGCTAAGCTAATTAAATTGAGGCAGTGTGACATTAACATGAGAATGAACATGGCAACATGCTAATAAGCGCTTAAATGAATGCACAGCAGAGGCAAGTGGAATATTATCTGCTTTGCATGTATCTGGCCAGAAACCACAGTATTTAATTGAGAACATGGGGAGTCCAAAGAAACCTGATATTACAGGAGACCTATTATGATCATTTCCAGCGCCATATTTTTAATCCTTTAATCCTCATTTATCTTACAATGTGCAGCCCCTCAGTTCATCAACTGTGTGTGTGTGTGTGTGTGTTCCTTTAGAGACAACTTTAATCTAATTGGTTGCCCTTGCAAACAGCAGGTGGGTGCAGCTACTACACTCACAGCCACAGCTGTGTGCCAGAGATGGCCCCTCTCTTTAACAGCATCTGCATGCCTGAAATCAAACCAGTCTGATACGGTCCCTTTAGGAGCACATACTGCAACACTGATCGATTTTCAAGTGAGAAAATGTGTTGCTGCTGGATCACTCTGTAGAAGACACAGTTGGGAAGTCTCTCTTATTTGCAGGGTGGAGTTATTTACTCCCGCACTACAACACATGTTTTAGTGGTGGTCTCGCTGTATCTGAAGCATGCTTCTGTAACGCTGCAATGAAGCATTTTTAGCTTTATCTCACCTTTGCAGTAGATTTCTCCGTCTTTCTCAGTCTGGGTGGTCGACTCCAGGCTCTTGCCACATTTTGCACAGCGGAAACAGTTCTTATGCCACGGCTGTGAGGAAAAGCATGATGTCATTATGCTTTTATTCCACATATAGATTTAACAGCAAGGATTTTACAATGTTAACTCAATTCTACTTAAAAAATGACATGCTTCTTGGATCATATATCATCACTGCAAATCAACTTTGCTTTCCCACGGCCTGGGGCGTTTCCATTACATACAAGTTACAGGTCTAGTTTTAGCCAATGAGTAGAGCCTCTCCTCCCATTAGGAAACACATTAACAGCTCTGATGACCTCATTACTATTACTCAGCTCATGCATAAATCCGTGAGTGATCACCAGCAGGAAATGGTCCACTCCTCCCACTTTAAGAGGAAACAGAAACCCTCCCAACACAAATTTTTACTCCTCTGCGGACGACTTTTCATGCGAGCGACTGCTCTGAGACTTATTCGTTTTCTTCTTCCGAGCAAAACATCCTGCCGCTACGTCCCGAGACGTAAATCAGACCGTCGACAACAGCTGCCAAAACCTCGGGATCCGTACGGCCTCATGCGATTAACACCAGCTGTCAGGAAGCTCCCATCCAAAGTCTGGGGAATGGCTTCAATCAGGAAAACAGCATCATTAGGAGAAACAGGCAAAGCATGTGTGTCCCATCCAGTCAAATGAGTTTCCCCCCTGCAGTTTTAGATGCAGACTACGATTGGGCTGAATTCAAGGACCTCATTTCTGCTGGGACAGTTCAAGCTCAAACTGTATTTGATGAAAGTTCTGCAGAGCTGAGTCGAGTCTGCACATTACTGAGGTCATTTCTGCATAATATTAAATTCACACGGCAGACTGCCATTGGTGGAACAGATTTAATGCTTTGCAGTGCAAAAACAAAAGGAAAAAAAGCATGAAAATGTCTTTTTTAAAGCATCTCCCAACTGCTGCTAAACAGAGCAAGGAATTTTTTAGCACAGCTTCTCTAATCATCCCAGTTTTAACTTTGCACACTGGAACAAAATAATTTCACAAAAGTCAAAAGCTACCCAACTCAAAATGATCGATGCCAATTGTGTTTCCTGTTTGCTGGATAACAGCCTGGAGTCACTTGTTGCTTCTCACACGCGTCTCCTGAGCAAAGCCAGCCCACTCTTCCTTGGTGATTCTCATAAGTTCCTCCAGATGTGGTGGTCTTCTGGCCCGGACCCTGGTCTTCAGTTCGCCCCACAGATTTTAGTCAATAATGTTCAGGCTGGTCTTCTGGAGGTACAGTAGCTCTTCATCTGGAGTGATGTATGGGACAAAGCCATGATGCAGACCCAGTTTTGCTGCTTGAGGTGTCCTTTCAGAAACATAATCTTTCTCCAGGTTCTTCAGTCTGCCAGTCTGGAGGTGTCTTTTCTTGGTCTGTTCCTGTGTGACCACCATCAGTTTTAACTTTTAAAAGCACATCATTGCACATCAGTGGTTTGTGCTCTGGCTCAATAAAAAGACTCTTTTTCTTTATTCTGAAATAATTCTGTTATTGTGTGCAAACAGAAATAATTGATGCTTTCCAAAGAAAACGAGTTTCTTTAGAAAAGCCTCTTGCACTGTTAAAAGCACTTTTGACAAAACGAAATGTCATGGGGGGGCTAATAACTCTGTCCTCATCTGTAAGTGGTGAAAGTCAGACATGCAGCCTAGTTCTTCACTCTCAGTAGTCATGATAATAAATGAAAATGTTGTGAGCCAGGTGTAATCATTTTTGACACTTGGCTGATGCCTCAGTTCAAACTACACATTCTATCCAAGTCTGTTCCTTATTGGAGGAATGCTTCCTTTTGGCTTAAAGGAGACTTAATGTGCTTATTTTAACTCCATTATTCAATTTTGCATAAATTCCCTTTGAGAAAACTTGCTTCTGACTGGCTATCGAATGCAAACCAGTTTTGGGCCTGGCGTGACCATATTAGGGATGTTTAATCTCAGTGACATCACAAAGAGCCAAAAGTTTAAAAAAGACGTTGAGAGCAGTCTGAAGCTTAGCGTTTGGCTCACTGGATTACTTCAGCCTTGAGCATAACAGCTCCCTGCTGTTGCGTTTATGTCCAAGAATTAAAGACTGAAGAGAATCCTTCAATGATGCGCTCAGACGATCCACCACAGTTCACAGGTTAGTGGAACGTGAGAAGACACTTTTCTTGTCACCACTGAGAATGACAAATGTGACCTTGAGCCTGATTTGGGTGACGACCCATTAGTCGATCGCTGTGCGCAAGTTTCACTGAAATCTGAAAAGCACACAGTGATGGTCTGTGGTGTGAACGCACTCACCTTGCCCGCCCCCATGATCTTCTCAGCTGCATAAACCGAGTCTCCACATCGGGCGCATTTCTCCGAACCTCCAAACTTCTGGGCAAATTTGGAGGGATTGGGGTTGGTTGTAGGTCTGTGAGTCTGGGTTCTTTGGTGGGAAAGAGCATATAAGCATATGACAAATTATTTCTGAAGAAATGGTCATTTATAATACTCGGTTTATCGTTCAGTATCTCAAACGTCTCACATTCTGCTCTCGTGTTTGTTAGATTTAGACAAGCTCTGACTGAAAATATTAACGTCTGCAGTAATAAATACCTACTGTGTAAGAACTGATAGGCATAAATTGATTACATAGAGACACAAGTTTATAAATTACTGCCAGAAAATTCTGAGAACGTGCTAAACCTGACTGCTCTCCTGTCTATTCTCTGCCAACGGTGGGAAAATGAGCGGGGCACCACAGGGCCTGGAGCAATGCTTATCGAAGGGTGACTGCCAGCCCCAGTGGCCCCTGAATGAAGCCCTTTGTGATGGAGGGTAGAGCAGAGTGGTTACATAATATAAAGTCTTTCATAACCTAATCACCTGACATCTGGGGCAGGGTCAATATGATGAGGTATGTGTTCCAGTTTGTTTTTGGTGGTTTTACATCATGCCCATAAGGCTCTAGAAGGTTATAATTATGCAGCATAACACACTCTGGATGTAATTTTGCTTTAAGAGTCTCCAGAAAATACACTCGTCCCATCTACTGCAGGCTGGAAGCCAGTTGGATGTATGTCACTCTTTGATGGTTACTCTGAATTTCAGACTTGTCTCATCATGTACCCAGGGTTCACACATTTTACATAATTTCCCAGAGTCATATTTCCAGACTTCATGGCAGATGGTATCCAATTTTATCACACATCTGAGAACAAAGATGTTTATCGTGTAAAGAAATGGTTCTAAAATCCAGTGGTTTGTGTGTTACAGTGTGCCGTGTTGCAAACATTGCCATAAACTGCAGAAATGCACACACCTAGATCCATCCACTCACATTAAAATACAGCCTTACTCTGTCCTCTCAGTAAGTTCATAAGCTGCTATATTGGTGAAAGGTACGAACCTCTATTGCTTGAAATCTGTGTGAAACAGTTTAGTTTCAGAAATCAAATATATAAATGTCCATAAATAAGAGACAATGGCACTGTGACAGTCAGCAGCCACAGCTTATAAACATCATTACACATAATGCAACACTCTGCGACCTCGTTGCAGTACTTATGTCATTATGTCTGATGAATGATGCTTTGTTGAGATGTTTCCATGACAGAGTCAATTTTTAGGTAGTTTCACAGATACTGGTCCAGCTTACTCTTCAGGTTTGATTCCCAGACGTTCTCCCCGGTCCATGTTAAGTGTTCCCGCTCCCTGTCCGTACCCATAGCCTTTAGGGCCGTACTTCTTCCCATAGCATGATTTGCAGTAGATCTCCTGGTCATGACTGGCCAGGGTGGTGCTGTCTAAACCCTTCCTGCAGACCACTGAGGACACAGACAGAGCTGCAGTTAGATGACTGTGTTCTGATTGGCTGCCCCTTGTAAACAAAAGATCTCAACAGCAGATGGGCGGGGCTTCTGTGCTCACAGTGAGAGTGGTGTCTCAGGTGACCATATTAGGAAAATCTGCTCTTAATGACGTCATACAGAGCTAAGAGTAGAAGAAACAGTTGGAAACTGGACATTTAGAGCAGTCTGAATGAAGCCTGAGCTTTTACACTGACATCATTATTTGAAACTTTAACCCTGTTTATATGCTAAACCACTATTTGAGCAGTATATAGAGGAGAGAAAATTAAGGAAAGCCTGATAGTGAATTTAGATCCACTGCTTTAGTCATGAAATACTAAAGATATGGAGCTTTTGGGGAGCATAACAGCTAAAGTGAAAGTGCCATGATTTAGCTTGACGAGTCATGTTGGCTGGAAGCAGTTCACTTTGTATCAACAATGTACGTGTGGCGCTGAAAGGAGCTGAAGTTTGTTTGTAGGCTTGGAAGAGTCAGTTCATGACATACTAGAAATGAGCTAAAAGCTGGTGAGCTGCTAAGAATAAGATTCGAGAAAAAAGTAGTCCACATCTTTAGTTGGATTCTTCCCCTGCAACTGTGACTCAAGCTACTTTGACTGCAAGAATTTCAATAAAATAAAGTAACAGGGCAAAGAAAATGAAATCTGGCAGAATGCCACAGGTGATGGAAAACAGTGAGAGCGTGTTGGCAGGCTGGTTCAGAGAAAGCTCCACAGCTGCTTTAGACGGCACACTTGTGCCCGTGCTGGCAGCTGGGATCGGCTGATTTCTTCACACAATGGCCTTCACTAGGAGACTCTCTGAATCTGGTTTAAGATTTCACACAATTGGCAGAAAAAATGTCTCCATTCATGTCTGTGATCTCACCGCCAACATTTCCAAAATGAAAGCTTAGCTTGTTCGAAGATCCCATCAAACGGCCCCTAAACCCTTACATATCCTCACCAATCTTTGATGTAATTGTTAAGCTTTTACGTTTTTGCAACAGCCCTTCCACCTCCCTTCAGCTACATGTATGCCATTAATCTCCATGTGTTGCCACAGACACAGACTGTGAGCAATAACAGAGACGATGAGGCTGTTTTTAATCGTCAGTATAAAGCCGTCTTTATAGGAAAAATCAAATGAAATCAGTGAATGTCAGAAAACTGAGAATTTGGACAAAAAGGGGCGAAGGGGACCCTTGCTCATCCCCTCCTGGGTCAGACAAAGCTGCCTTTGTAACAGAAGAAACCCGCCTTGTTTTGCTCTTTTCTTGTCAGCAGCTCAGTGAAGAACACGCAGAAACCCGATGTGTGCGCGCGCTCTTCACTGGAACAGCTTCACTGACATTTTGAGGATCAGTGAGTGAAATGTTAGAGAAAGCGCTCTTTGATGAGCTGAGGAGGTGAAACTGAGTTCATGCCTTGTCCCACTGTGGGGGTCGAACGCTGACCACAGCGACCGTGGAGCGAACGCTGTACCATATTCCAGATACGGTTCCATTTGCATGTTGATGCAGCATAATACATGCAGTCCCTGTTAGAGGTTTGGTGCAGGAACTTACTGCAGAGAAAACAGCATTTATGGAAGCTCTTGCCGTCACACTGCACTTCCTCCGCGTGGTAAACTGTCCCGCGGCACGCTGCACACTTGTTGCCTCCTCCCCAGTTTGGCATGGTGTGAGTTTCTGAACCAGAGACAGAGAAATGATGAGAGCGGTTCAGACATCTTGTCCATGGAGCTTTTGCAGTGAGTAAAAATGTTTTCAGTCATATTCAAAGATGTGATATCTGAGGAATTTCTAATCACAATAGCAATGATTTAACTGGAAATGACAGGGCCGTACCACAACTTCTGCCCTATCTGCATAAACAAGGTCAGCCTAAACAAAAGGGCAGACTAATACCCGCAGGAATGCTTGTGGGCGCCATGCCTTCAGGCTCTTGTTTCCTGATGGGCTGAGGCTGAAAGATGCAAACATAAACTGCATAGAAGTATGAAATAAACAGTTTTGTCACACCCAGTCACTCCCTGTCTAACATGTTCATTAGCCTGTAATTACAGATTAATTCCCAGTATAAATGTGTCCAGAGCGCATCACACTTGGGTTTTTCCTGTGTGCCAACACAAAACAAAGCTGCTGTCATATCACACTTTGGAAATTTGAATTGAAAGGTGCTGTGATAATGTGGTAATTAATTGAAAGCAGTAAACACACAGGGCACTAGAGACTATTCATCTCGCCTGTCAAAGTCCTCCTCCCCGCTGGATTAGAGACTACAGAACAGGCCCCAGCATGAGAGGGGATCAAAGACCACTAATGCTACACTTCAGTCTTCCTCAGGAGCTGATGAGAAGGTCTGCGTGGAAGTGTTCAGACCAACAAGTTGGGTGTAGCAGGCTGTTGTGCAGCTCTGAGATCACGGCTGGACACCAAGTCTTCCAGTGAACCCAAACTAATGAAGACAAAGGGAGACTCACTGAACCTCTTTCAAGTGGGGAAATCTGGAAGTTATTATAGCCTTATTATAAATTTTTAATTTTTTTGTTTTGTTTTGATTTTTTTGTTACATAGTTCACAATGTGCATTGGGACACTCGAAACCATAAAGCAACTGCATCATGTACCAGTGAATGGAAACTATTTAATCTGACATTATTCTGGATTATGAGCAGTTAAAAAAATATATCATTTTACTGTCAGTTACAAGCTGTAACGTATACAGTTAGTTTATGCTCTTAATTATACCGACGCTCTCGCAAAAAAAAAAAAAATAACTGAGAGAAAGCTACATTTTATACACTTTATTAAACCACAAAAATGCATTTCTGACGCTGTTTACGTGATATTTGCTCTAAACAGCTAATAAACAGCTGAGCAAAGTGGACGTAGCGAGTCGCTATTTGAACCTCGTCTCTTAAATACAGAGAAGTTATCAGTGAAACATTAAATAGTGCAACAATAAAGAGAACATTCTGGTAAAGCCAGCTAACTTAGAGCCAAGAGGAATTCAATAACGGCGTCATTAAAAAGCAGAAACCCGTTAATCTCGTTTCTCTGAGTGAGAAATGCTCACCGCGAACCATAAGAAAAAAAAAACTTACCTTGGATTTGAAAAAAATAAAAACAGCCAATATCCAGACGAGACAATGGCTGAGTTCCAGCTCACGGTTTGAATGGAGTATCCACAGAGCTCTCCGGTCTCTCCCCTCTGACGCCGCAGCGCCACACACTGCACATATCGACGGTGGAGGGAGGGCTTTCGCCGGGGGCGTGAACTCATCACTGCTGCCTTTCAGTGCAGTCGGAAGAATGATGATTGATGTGGGCTCTCAATAAAGGGAACCCCGGGGGGAAGACGCAAATATGCCTTAAATGAAGGTCGCCAGACTCAGTGAGAGCTTCACTGGTTTTAAAGGGCTTATGAAACAATGAGCCAGCTCAATTTAGACCACAAGCCAGCTTTGATAATAGTTTCCCTTCAAGGAACCACGTGGGTAGATCATGTGAAAAGTGTTTAATTAGTCGTTTATGGTGGCAGTAGAAATGTATAATGACTACATGGTGGATTATTCCAGTACCCAAAACCCAAAGGACATGGCTAATTGTTTTATATATTTCAGAGCAGCGGCTCTGATTTCAAATATAGTGACTACATTAAGGGGATTGAATTTAGCATTAGGTTTTGGAGTTTTGACAGATCATGCAGTTTAATTTGAGTCATCTTCACATTCAAGGGCACTGGAGGACACAATATTGTATTGGATTCTGTGGCTGGAATTCTGAACCACCATCTGTGAGCCATGGAGGGAGTGCAGTTTGTACTAAAACTCCTGGATCTGTGCAGGAAAAAGGAAGCCGACCTTCCTGCCAGGATTACAGGAAAAAAGACAGACAATAGACGTTACTACAATAGACAATACCATGTCAGTGCTTGAGTCACCACTGCTGCAAATCTGCTCTAATCTTGCTCCCTGTTGGATACAGAATGCAACTACAAGGAAGGGTTTTTGTATCACCAAGGAGAGGTGAAATAATATGGGTGTATCAGGCTGTCAGGCAGCACTCAGCAGTCCAGCACTCTTCATGAGCACATCATGAACTTCAACATGAAGGACTGATGTTTCTTTGAAGTTAATAAGCGTTGCATGAGTCACAGTTCAAAATAATCCTTGTTTATCTCACGGAAAGACGCCATTTTAGCTCCCTTCCCATACCCTTGAAGTAGTCTTTCTTCTGATTGGCTGTCCCATGCAAACAGAAGATTTGGATTGGCATCTGAAAAGGAGCTTTTAGATGATCCTGAGGGGAAAATGAGAGTGAGAAAAGCTAAGGTTTTCACATTCTTCAACCAGTTAAGGTCGTTGGACTGCTAATTACTTTCAGCTGGTTAAATGCAGGCTTGATTGTTTCCAGCCATGCAGGCAGAGTTACCTTACCATCAGCCCACCACAGACTTGCTACAAAGAAATACATTTGAAAGGAAATGAGAAAAAAAATGTTGAGTATCATTTTTAAAAAAGCATTTCTAAAACCTGAGCAGAGGCAAATCTGTCCAGAAAAGAAAATGTTCTGGACTCGAGCTTTAGCTGTAAGGTCAGCGTGCATGGCTGCCTGGCACACCTGGGTTTAATAAGCCTCACGTTCAGAAAGAATTTCTACAAGCACAAACCAAGTAATAATAAAGAACAGCTTTAGGCAGGTAGGGCTGCTGCTAATATGACCACAAGTATTTGAGAGGAGGAAATCCCATCACCAGTTAACCTAATCCCAATAACTGCATGTCGCTGGACTGTGGGAGGAAACCACAGTAAACCAACACAAACTTGAGTTTCTCGAAAGGCGCTATATAAATCCAAGTCACTGATCTTAAAAACCATTATTTCTGCATCCTCACCTTTCTCCTGCTTCCTGGTCTTTAACCCCAACCACACTGATTTTTCATAGCTTTCTATTAATAGTTCTTTGAAAGCCAGGGTATCAAAGATGGTACCTTAAAACTTCTGCATTTGTGTCAAAATTATTGTGTTTTTTCATTGTATATCATACGCAGGGGTCTGTGTGCTGTTCCACAAAGGACCACGCTGCTCCCTCCTCACAACAAGTCTGAATGAGGCGCAGATGCCCTGAATGAGATGCATCAGACAAGAAGGGATACTGGAGAGGTGCAGGGAAAGTGCATCCTGCAGTTTGGAAACTGTAAAGCAGAATCTTCCCTGTGGCTTTTGGAGAAAGATGTCATTTGGTAACTGGACGGGTTCTCATAGAACACTTTTCTGCTCTACATGAGTGCATGTCTCATTCACCCATTCACACAAGCACTTTATTCCTATATCCAGTTGCTTCAATATTAACTGGGCAGGAGCTTTAAATGCTACATAACATTGCAGCAGTGCTTTGCTATAGGAGTGAGAACATTTCTGTAAAAGCTGTGGCTTGTAAAATGTGTAAAAGGTTCTTGGTAGTGGTGGGCAGGTTGACACAAATATCAATAATGTCAATGCCGATGTCGGTATTGATACTGATCAATACCAGTGTTCTGAGATCGATACTTTAGCTTCAGTTTCTCTCCTGCATGCAGTGCTGCGGTTTCATCAAAGATGACCATTCAAGTGCTGCTCCAGTCACAGTGCAGAGCAGGCACACTTAAATATTTTATAATGTTGTGGAGTGAAAATTTTGTACAGATTCTTTATACAAGAAAAACACAGAAAAATGTATGAATGAAGGGATTTTTTATTACATTTCTTAAATATACTTTCTGACCTCAATTTTTTCTTTTTCATTTCTTCTTGAGTGATTATTTTGTACACTTTATTTAAACTTTATCCAAATTCTATTGTTTCAGAACAAAAACTTTTATTATGATAAAGTATTTTCTATTTCCCTATAAACTTTGCCAGTTCTATTATGGGTTTTACCTAATTAATGATCCAAAGGGGAAAAAAAATCACGAAACACTTAAACATCATGAAAATTCTTCATAATTATTAAAAAAGTATGTGTATCAGTATCAGCAACACTGGCCCTGTATTTACTTGTTACTTCAGTTTGAGCCCCAGTTTTGTCAGACAGTTTATTTTAGTTTGGCCATAAAATGATTCCGGTTGAGTTAAGAGCTGATGTTACAGCCTTCATTCACAGACAGCTGCATCTGGGTTACATGATGTTAAAGAAAATGTGAAATCTGATGATTCTTTTCCCTCCGATTTCTACACTGAAGAAAGAAATTTAGCAGAAATGTAGAGCTGTAAATCAGCAAAGCCACCCTCTGAATGCATCATCACACTGAGACATGTTTGATCTGTCAATGCTGAGACCACGTTTCCCAGAGCTAAACAACAGTTAAATAATGGAGGAGGATCTGAACGGACTCTAGGACAAAGAAATCTCATCAGGTTTTTCCAGATAAATCCTCTTTTATTAATATTATACATCTTTGTTGTGTTGCAGCCTGCAGTTCACTCTTGTTTTGGACATTTATCTGAGGAAATTACGAATAACTGAACGCGAAACAGAATCATTAAGAACCTCGCTTCATTTTTCCTGTATGTTTATTGTTGGCTTGTGTTTTCACACTGAAGTAACGCTGCTTGGTAGCTTCATCAGAAAGAACACTGTTGGTCCGGTATTCTATCCTGCAGCCAACATTTCACACGTTGCTCATAGGCAGGCAGTGACGGCTCCAGTTTACAGTGATTAAAATCACCAAGAATGAACAAATACTAGTGTTGCAGGAGTATTTTGCAGTTGATGATAATTGTAGTCACTTGCTGCATAGACTGCCTCCACTTCATATAATACCTTAAATGTTAGCACAAACATTTTTAGCCCTTCCATGAGTCAGTGACAAGCTATAAAACAGCAGTTTGTAGGAGCTGCTGTGGAGTGCAAATCATTAAAAATAAAGACTAATAAAGCTGTATGAATGACACTTTAAACTATAAATACATGCCACTCACTGGCAAAGCAAAATAATTTTACCATCACTTTTTTTTAAAAAATTGATTTTTGCATTTTATTGTCAACAAAATCATCACCATTAACATATCCCCTCATTTGCTTGACAGGAAGAGAAAATACAGATTTAGAAAAGTTTCAAAATTTCTCAAGGAGAATTTTTAGAGTGCAGTTCTTTTTAAAAAGTAGAATCACACACACACACACACACACACACACACACACACACATTCAAGAGCCACAATAACCCCTTCAACAGTTAACGATACACACTTTGGTGGCATACATTTGGGGCATTTTCTGAAGGCTTTATTCAAAGCATTTCAAGGCACAAACACAAAATTACATACGTTACAAAATAAAACAATACGAGCCCACAGACATCCAGATGTGTGGATCTTTTGAACAGCACACAGGTGAAGAGAAAGAAACTGGCTAACCTTTGGACTTTAAAGATGAACACCTGCTCAGCAATTCATGCCAAGCACATTTGAGCCTCAAAGTCTAGTTTATTTTACTAGCGTGATCGCTGCCTACTGTGCCCTGACCCGGCCTGGTTTAGTTAGGGTCGTGTGATGATTAACTGTGCCCCAGCATGCTTCATAATCAGTAGCTTAGTTAACAAATGAGAGAGGACAGTGTGTCACTAAAATATGCATCAAGTCACGAGTTTAATTTTTCTCACGCACAGTACACGCCTCATGCGAATACACCGGTAGTGTAGTTCCAGTGTACTTCAGCTAATTTAAATGACAATGAGTAGCAGAACATGTTTTTAAAAAAAGTCAAAATTTTGAATAAATGAATAAATAAATGTAAAAGGTTTATTAGCATGTAAGTTTGGAAAAAAATTCACAGTCATGGTCTAGAAAAGGAGTCGTGACCAGTGTCTGATTGTGCAGTGAAAGACAAAGGAGAGAACACCTGCATCACACCATTTTCCTCTTCTTCCTCATCTAGCACTGCTTGGATGAAGGCAAGTCCCATCTCAACGTGTAGACTCCTGACAACGTCACTGCAGATATGCTGGTTGACACGCCTCCACTGGAAGTGTCGCTCACTGGGCTGGAGGTGGAGTCTTCGGTCTCTGGTGATGATTGGAGGTGGAAGACGCACAGATCTGGGGATCTTCCTTTGGATGTCGACAGGAATGGTTTCCTCAATGGGCACCTGGGAGCAGCAGAAATATTTGAATAACAGTGACCTAATCACTCTTTCACAGCATCCTGGCACGTCGCAGCACAGCAGCTGTAACTAGTATTAAAAATGAATGCATTCCATTGAACTAATTCCAGAGTCCTGGATCACGTAAGGTAAACCTGGCTGTCAGCTTCTTCAAAATAATAATGGAGTATTGTGATCAACCTTCTGTGCGTGTGTTGAGGGTGGAGGCTGGTGAGCCATGAAGCTGTAGTGCTGCAGTACATTTGAGGCATGCTTCAGGTCATTTCGCTTAGATCACAAGGTACAAATAACCTCTTTGTGCTTGGAGGACTTCTAAGAGCAAGTCTGAAAACAAATTAAAGATTGCATATCCCCCTTAATTTTGTTATGGTTCTTGTTGTCTTGTCGTCAGTATGACCATCTCCAAACCATATATCATAACAGGTCTAACTATCATCTTTTAAATCTTTCTGTTCAAGAAGGTTAACACAGAGACAAATAACCATTCACACTCACGTTCATAATTTGGAATCACCTTTCTTTGGGAAGAAGCAGAGAGAGCAGGCACACCCAGCTGCACAGCCTGAAATCAGCTCTCAGGCTTTTAACATGCACTAAGCTCTGGCAGCATATCACCCCCACCCTTATTATTCTCCACTGGCACCCCGTAAAGTCACGCATTACCTACACGATCCTTCTTCTCGCTGATAAATCTCTCAGTGCTCTGGCCCCTCAGTGTTTGTCTGACCTCCTTCACCCATACAAACAGTCTTGGACACTTCGGTCCTCAGCCATGGATCTGCTCTGCCCCTCGCACCAACCCCCATACCCTTAGGGCAAAAAGGTCAACTGAGGAGCTGGATCCTTGACTTCATCACTGCGCATGTGTGGAGGCAGAAGAATACCTACCCCTGCCCACCGCCTGGGACTCCAGACTGCCCAGCCCCTCTACAGAAGCCTGTGGAACCAACACCCAGTTTTGATTTGGGAAACAGACACCCTCTCTGTTTTTAAGATTAAAATGTTACCTTTTGATGAAGCTTAGTGGGGATGGATCAGGGCACCCTGAACCATCCTTTTGTTATGCTGCTGCTATAATAAATCTGTGATGTTTCATAGTGCTTCATAGATCTGTGACATAAATAAAAATAAAATTACTACAGGTTGTTTTTTGGTCCATTGAACAATAATCCGCAACAAAGAAGCAAAACACACACCAGCCATTACTTTCCCACCCATATTTGACCCCACCTGGCTC
>VUQK01034175.1:7146-21842 GCA_015106715.1 Bujurquina vittata
AACGCCAGGAAACTATTACTCAAGACTCAAAAAAAAAAAAAAAAGTCTGGGTGAACTAACGATGGCTCAAGACACCTCATACTCTTGCATCACCCTCACAGGCCACCCTGAGGGCTGAATGCTTTCTCCAGGTCCACAAAGCACATGTAGAACGGATGTGCAAGCTCCCACACACACTCGAATATCCTCGAGAGGATAAAGAGCTGGTCCACCGTTCCGCAACCAGGATGAAAACATCACTGTTTCTCTTGAATCCGAAGTTCAACTTATGGAAGAACTCTCCTGTTTCAGCACCCTGGCATAGATCTTCCCAGGGAGGCTGAAGAGTGTGATGTGATCCCCTGATAGCTAGAGCACACCCCCCAGTCCCCCTTCTTGAAGATGTGAGTAGAGCACAGTAATGTATGCCACTATTTAATCAACTAATATGTTTGTATTGGGTTTTGTGTGATACTTCTTATATTACACTAACTGTAAAAAGTAAGTATCCTCTCATGTGATGTGTTTCACTTCTGCTAATTTGGGTTTGTGTCTTGAGAATTTCCCCAAAACAAATAAAATCACAAGAATTAAATGTTGCTCAATAAGTCAACAATAAAAGAAACTGGAAAAAATTAGACTATTAACACTGCCAAACATTGTATTGATCCAGCTTCATAAGGGATGACTTCTTTGCCTTCTTTGTAAAGTTAGAACTAGTCTGATACAATTTACGACGGTTTGGCTGTGAGAAGTAGTCACAAACACTTGGCTGTGGAACTGCACACTAAACTATTAACCGAATAATTAAAACAATAAAGGGAACCAACTATGCACAATGCTTTCCTTACTTTCTGTAAGAATATGCAGCATTTACCTACAGTCGCCTTTCACCAGTGACCTTCCACAGCGGCAGAGCCTTAGGGGGAAATGTTTTAAACCATAACAAATGCTAAAGATTATCCTGAGCTACAAAAGCACTCACCCTGATGTATCAATATCATCAGTGAAGTTAGCCCAAGCCACAAAATCCTCTCGATATCCTTCTATGACAGACAGCTGTCCAGTTTGCTTGTCGATAACAGCCGTTCGTATTTCTGCTCGAACAGCCGCGCACAAACAAAACAAAAGCACAAGCATTTTTAAAAAATACAAAATCTCAGTGAAACTTCTACGGCCGTAACATCTGGACGCCATGTTCCCAGACCAAAAAAAAGTCACGTGACACCCCCCTCGTGGGCCTAGTCACCTGACTATACAGAGGACGTACTTTCAAAATAAATGATCCCCCCCTTACTTCCTGCATCGTCAGTTCTTTAGCATTTCAGTCACTCCCACAAAGAAGACATGAGACAAAAAGTAACACGTACACAATTTTTATATAAAACAGTCCATCAGATCTCTTTGAGGTTTCATTCTGTACAATATAAGTGATAGGAATCCAGAGAAAACTGGACCAGCTCATAATTTTATTAGAATTTTCTCATAGTCATTTTCACATAGATCAACATAGGAGCTTGGGCCAGGATTGTGCTGAGGCTGTCATAGAAACTGCAGACGTCAGTCTTCCACACCACCTTCAGTTTCCATTGTCTCCAGAATTCCTTCCAAAACCTCTGCTTTTCGCTGCTTTTTGGCAACCACTGAGACAGAAAAAAAGGACATGTATTAAAAAACTGGCACACTTGTTTTTAAAATTTAATTAATCCTATCCTGTTGACAAAAATTTGGTGGATTTACCGTGAAAATGTTCGGCTGTTTTCCGTCTTAGAGACTCCACGGTTTCCTCAGCATCAGCCCACTCCAGCACAAGACGTCTCCCATACAGATGGGTGCTGTGGCACAGTGCAGCAAAAGCTTTCTACAGGGAAAACAGAGGAATATTCATGGTAATCAGTTTAACAGACAAAATCCTTCCAAAATAAATGTCAAATGTTACTAATTTGGGGTCACAAACTGAAAATTATACTTAAAATTGTTGGTTGGCTCTACTTTATACAACATGCTACAAGATCAGTTTTAAGGTCAAAACTTTCAAACCATAAATGACTAAAATACAGTTTGTTTTTGGCAAGAATTTCCCAAACAGCAGTAGATGCTAATACTCAGACAGCCATTCTTCCTAAACTATTCTTTCCATTTTGATGAAATTGGTATCATATGCATTGGAATTGTATTCATTGACTATTCTTGTCACTTTTGGACCTCATGTCCTCTACTCTGAAGTTGGATCTGAACTTCCAATTAGCAGGAAATCTGTAATGCAAAAAAGAATTTCATGTTTTTAAAGCATAAGAAAATATCCCAAATTAAATTTTTTACATTTTCTTTCACAATACATTGTTGAAAGAACTGTAAATCACAGAACTTGGATCAGTGAAATGCATATAACCTCTGCATTTCCTCTACTTGTCACTTTAACTGTTAAATTACACACTATATTTGGCTATCCACAGACAGACATGCAGCTAAATGATGAGACCAACAGATCTACATGCCATAATAATAGAGTATTGCTGAAGCTGATGTGTCTTCATGTCACAAATCACACACAAACCTTAGCATCTTGTTTGGTGAGGAAATCAACAAAGCCAAAACCTCGATGACTCCCTGAACCAGCTGCTTTCTTTGGAAGACGCACAGTTTTCAGCTCGCCAAATGTACTGAAAAGATGCAATATAAGGAGGAAATGTTAGTATTAATTTAACTTGCTCTAGCAAAAGCCTGAATAATAACAAAAAAATTAAAAAATAGCTATGAGTATGTTACCAGAAAAGCTCTCTAATTTCCCTGACTGTGGCTTGGAAAGGAACATTGCGCACAAGGATTTTGGATCCCGTCTGCTTCTTCTCAGCTTGCCTCTTCTTCCGTGACACATCAGCTGTCCTGCATGTGGGAAAAAAAGAATGAAGTACGCATGTTCCCACGAATTCTTACCATAACCATGTCGACTGAAATGTTCATGAGCATATTCTTCAAGGTAAATACACTTCTTCCTAAATGTTCTTCACTGTAATTAATGAACCACTTTTTCAAAATTTCACTACAAAATAACAAAAAACAAATTAATAAAATTTCCGATTTGCTTCAAACCTTGTGGCTTTCTCTGAAATCTTCAGCTCTAACTGGTGATCATCCACCTTACAGTGCTGGAGGATTCAAAGAGTGAGAACACACATTAGCCAAAAACCTGCTTACAGAGAAAAGCTGTGAGAGTGTCACTGAGGAAGTGGAGATGTACCTGTAGCTGCCTCAGGGCCTTCTGTGCTGCTTCTGCTGTCCGATACTGGACAAAACCATAGCCCATTGACAACAGTTTGCCTGGAAGCCAAAACAATGAGAACAAGAACATGCAGCGAAACAGAAGATGTTTAGCACAATATTAACAGCATGCTGCCTGTGTTTAGGCTATAATGTAATGTAGAGTTGGCTCCCGTTCTTTAGTTTGTGCTCGCTTCCAAATTTCAGTAAAATTGTATTCAAATAGTGACAGAAATTTTAGATTCTTTTCAAAGTGCAGATCCTCAGTTACACAATCTAGTTCTGTATACCACTGAGTCTTCAAAAATACTTTTCTGAACCACAAAACAAATTTGTGGTTGAATAATAAATCAATTTGTATTATCAGTTTAGTAAGAATTGGTTATCCCAGAATATGTTCTGAAATGAAATTTTTGAAACCATTTTCAGTACCTTTTTTATCTTTTTTCTTGGATATCGTGCAGGATTTGACTTTGCCACATTTGGAGAATGTCTGCAATAAATGAATAAATCATCATAACCATCAGTCAGTGATTAAATAGTTAATAACTAAATATAACAAAGTTGTATTTATTAATGTACCTACCTCTTGCAGTGTCTCCTCTGTTGTGCTGAAATTAAGATTCTTAATAAAAAGTGTAGATCCTGGTATAGGTTCCTCCTCCTCATCTTCTTCTTCCTCCTCATTTTCTTTCTCCTTTTTTTCCTCTTTCTCTGCCACCTCTTTCTCTGATAATAGGTTAAACAGAGTAATGGTGCCTACTGGTTATACATATACCTTTCAAATCAAGAAAATACTACTCTCTCTAAGAAGATTGTCGGGTTGTGTTTGAGAGATTTTACCTGGTTCTGATTTAGCCACAAACACCCCGACAGGCGCCCACTCCAAATACAGTGGGACATGATGAAACTGGGTTAGGAATGAATATAATATGTTAATGTGTATTCAGTATCCATCAGTCAAAACACACTGTATGCAGGTGAAAAGTTACACACACCTTACTATAAGCCAGCCTTGTGAAGGCTCGTTTTGCTTCGGTTGGCTCCAGAAACTCAACGATTGCAGTTAGTCCTGAAGGTGGCAGCAGCACCCGGCCCAAAGAACCAAGAGGTGAGAAAAGCTCCTCGAGCTCTGACACCTGCACTCCAGCTGGAAGGTTCTTCACCAGGATCACAGTTGCACTCCTCGCTGCTGCCGCCTGTAGATTAGAGGGTGCAAGCCGAGAACTTCAAAATTTTAGCTCACATCTTTGGTTTGAAGGCACTGTGGAGTACAAACTTACCTGACTGAAGGAATCCAGACTGACACTGTTGTCCAGCAGGAACTGTCGTGTCTCCTGGACAATCTGTGTTTCTCCCAGAGCCATCCTCACTGCAACACTTCCCTTTGACTCCTGCAGGGAAGAGCAAGGACCACAGAAGATCAGTTCACATGCTCTGCTAAAGCACCGAATAACAGGCTTCTATTCTACATGTATTTTGGACTTGTCTTGATCTTAAAGAGTGGTGAAATAATATTCAACAGATTATTTTTGAAGTCTTAAAGAAAAGACTTCAAAGCTGTCCATGTTAGGTTCAACAAGTAAACTTCAAGACTGACTTCTCCTCCGTTGAAAAAAGATGGGATTGTTCTTTATTTTACCACAGCTAAACAGATATTATTGAGACACCGACGGAGTAAGCACCCACCTCCATAAGGAGAACAGTGGCACAGTTGACTGCCTATGAGACTGTGACAGACAGGTTACTGGATACGCTTCATGAGTACATGCTTAGTGGGGATCCTTAACCAGATGGCTCTTTGCAATATTAAGAACTTTTTGGCTACCTAGTAAATGCAATATACCACTGAAAGTGGCATTTAATAATTAGGGGGGTGTTGGTGTAACGGAGTCCCTTTTATCTTCTTTCTTTTGATTAGTACTTAAGTATTAGGCCATGATTAAACCTGTTGTATTATGATTATTATTATGTTAAAATTTTCAGTAAATTGTTCATTGCAAATAAATAAATAAATAAATAAAGGTAAGGAGACATAAATGCAGGTGAACTGGATAATAAAGTCACTCACGTGGTCCAGGACTTGGCTTTTGGTGGTGTTGTATTTTTCAGCAATGGCATCTGCCACCGCACTTGTACCCAGAAACAAGGTGTTCCAGTTGTGTGAACTAGAAAGAGGCAGAAAATTAATGTGTAAGTAAAATAAATAAATCAACAGCATGGAAACGAAGAAGCAGAGGGCTGGTTTGATCCCGTATACCTGGAACTTAAAGCTTTATTTTTAGCATCTTTTTGCCGTTTGTAAGATGAGGAGCCAGGACCGCCAGCATCAGAGTCAAGCTTTTCCTTCTTCACAGTGGAGGGAAGCAGGTGAAGCATTCTGCCCTAAAAATGGAAGAAAGTTTCCAGTCAGCTGAATTTAACAGCTGAACTGCACTGCTAAATCCAGAGGTGACATGTAAAGCGATAAAGAAGTGCAGAAATAAATACCTGAAATATGTGTCCGTCTAGCTGAGCGAGAGCTGTCACAGCATTCTCTGGTATCATGTAGGTTACAAAGGCAAATCCTTTAGGTCTTTTGGTTAGGGTGTCAATTGGGAAGAGTACCTCAGATAGCGGACCTGTAGAGATTTTATAATCATAAAACACTTGGGACATGAGTACAATTCTTTCTGCAGGTCTGTGATAAATGCTTGTGTGTCTTGAAAGAGTTTTTAATTCACCGTGTTTGCTTAACAGCTCTTTGAGGTCTTCTTCTGTGCAGGTGTAAGGAAGGTTTCTGATGAAGAGTCGACCTGACTCTGAAACATCTTCCTCCTCTTCATCCTCTTTGAGCTTCCTGGTGAAGTTTCCGTCTATTTCTTTATCCTTTCCGTCTCTCTTGCTCTTTCTCGCAAAGGCGTCCACATGAAAGACTTCAATGTAACGCCCTCCTGAAAACACAAGCATGAGACAACTTTTACACACACTGGCAGGATGACAAATAAATGTAGAATTTTTTTTTCCAATTAAATATCATCTTTAAATGTTTAACATATCACTGCACTTGTTTTCGCTCATATTTTACACATGGATTTTGCACTCTGTCATACCTCATTCATACTGATAAACAGGCAAATTATGTACAGAAATAAGATAGTAAGTCATAATAATTTCACCTATATAATCTTTGTTTTTCTTCAGGGCCTTTTCCACTTCTTCCTTAGAATGCAAGTCCACGTATACATAACCTAAAAAGACAAAAACAAACAGATTTAGATGTATTGGCCTGTTTACAGTCTATACAGACGTACAATACTGTAATAAAGTATTGACCCATTCCTGATTGCTTATTTTTTAAGATATATTTCACCTTTACACATTTTGGGTCATCAAAGAAATTTTAATATTAGATCAAGTTACCCTGAGGAAATACAAAATGCAGTTTTTAGGTGAATATTTCATTTATTCCAGCATGAATGGCCTGTTTAAAGTCACATCAAAGCATCTCAATCAGATTTAAGTGGGGTGGCTGTAGCTCAGGAGGTAGAGCAGGTCACCTCCTGATTGGAAGGTCAGGGGTTCGATTCCTGGCTGCTCCGGGTGCCATGTGCCAAAGCATCCTTGGGCAAGATACTGGCAAGATAGCGTCAGAGTATGAATGTGTGTGAATGTTAGACACTAAGCACTTAGCTTACTTACATATGGAAGTGCTTGTATGAGTGGGTGTGAATGGGTGAATGTAAACGTGCTGTAAAAGCGCTTTAAGTGCTCAGACAGAGTAGAAAAGCGCTATATAAGAGCTAGTCCATTTAAGTCTGGACTTTGACGAGAGAGAGCAGAATTCATGGTTCCGTGGTTACAGTAAGTCATCCAGGTCCCAAAGCAGCCCCAGACCACCACACCACCACCGTACTTGACCTTTGGTATGATGTTCTTTTATATAAAATGCTGTGTTAGTTTTACTCCAGATGTAACAGAACTCAAACCTTCCAAAAAGTTCAACTTTGTCTCAGGCCACAGAATATTTTTGGATAACTTTCTTCCCTTAATAAATGAAATCTTCATTTAAAAACTGCAATTTTTCTTACTCAGGTTATCTTTGTCTAATATTAAAACTTGTTTGATGATCTGAAGCATGTAAATGTGACAAATATTTAGAAAATTTTGAAATCAGGAAGGGGGCAAATACTTTTTCACAGCACTGCATATAGTACACACATTTGATGTTGAGAACTATTAAATACTTTCACTAACAGACCTGTTCTATTTCCGCTTTCATTCCTCCCAATCCGGACTGCTGCAGGCCTCAGTGGGGTCATGAACTCTCGAATTTGTTTCTATTGGTGTTACAAAAAACAAAATATTAGTGTCAAAGACTTGGGGAAAAAAAGAGATATGCTGAACATTTTAATGCTGAAATTTAGAAGTTTCTTGTTTGCTCACCTCTTTAACATTGAATGGGACTCCTCTGAGCTTCACTGTGAACTCTGTTGTTGGTTCGGTCTGCAGTAAATAGACAGGGGTGGGTGTAAACAGGTAGAAAGTGAGAACAAATAATGTGCCACACTGAATGTTAAAAGATAACATCTGACAGAAGAATTACCTCCTGCTTGGCAGTTTTCTTCACTTTGCTCTGCTTTGTCTCCTCAGAGGACACTGAAGATTTGACCTTTGAGATGTTTTCCCTGTCTCCACTCTCATAGGCACTGTCTGTGTGCTGTAAAGGACCATCATCCTCTTCTTTCTCATCGCCATCTTTGTTCTCGTCATCCTCCCCCATGTCTGCTGTTTGTGCCACCTTTGACCACAGGTAGTCCATATCTGATAAGCCGGACTTCAGTGCTTCCTTAGTGGCAGCTGAAAGTAACAGCATAGCAATCAATTAAAAATCATTCACTGCATCTGCACCTAAAATCTCATTGTACATCCTGTATAATGACAATAAAGGCAATCTATTCTTCTATTATATTCTAAATAGTTTCTAATATTTTTTAATCTGGTTTTCTGTGAGTGTGTGTACATGGTTTATTTTAAATAAAGATTTCTATGTGTAATATAGCTTTCAGTATTTTATGACGATGCAAACCTAAAATTTATACACAGCATTCATCTACTACATACACAAAGAGAGGACAACCACTACCAACCTTCTTCTTCATCTTCATCATATTCTTCTTGCTCATCCTCATCCTCTGACTGGTCTGAATCAAAGTTGAGGTAATCATCTGAAGATGGCTTCTTCTTGCTCTGAGTTTTCTTCTGTCTACTGTCGGGATCGGTTGCTTCCTGTGCAGTGTCGTTTGCCCAGGTTGGGGCTTGGCTTCGATTCTGATGCACTGACAGAAACTCCTTGAAGTCTGATTCCTCTTCCAGCTGAAATGAGGTAATAAAATAATATCCAAAGATTAAATTTGATATTATAGAAAAATTTACAAGGTATGTAAAAAATTTATATATTGTACATTCATAGCCACGTCATTAGTTACACCTATTTTTTGTTTGTTAATGTAAATTAACAAGCAGGGTCAGAATTTGGCATAAACAAAATGAAAGCATGGATCCATCCTGCCGCATAACAACAGTTCAGACTGGTGGTGACGTAATGCTGTGGGGGATATTTTCTTGGCACACTTTTTTTTTTTGGGTGTGGGGGGGGGCATTACTAGCATGATGTAGCTAATGAAGTATCTGGTTAGCATATTTCACTGATGTTCATGTAAGAGCTGTATGTTGGCACAGTGCTCACAGCTAGAAGGTCCTGGGTTTGAATCCACCTTTTCTGTGCAGCATTTTCATGTTTTTTGCGGTACTTCGCAAAGAACCGATACTCCCACAGTCCAAAGGCTCGCAGACACGGGGAGAACAAACTCCACACAGAGAGTGGCCACCGGGCCAAGGTGGAATTGAACCCAGGCCTTACAGATGGTATTCTAACTGTGCTAACCACCACACCATCGTGCTGCCCTTCTAAACTGCCCATTGGTGTGAAATTGAGTGTGAATGGTTGTCTGTCTCTCTGTGTTAGCCCTGCGACCTGTCCAGGGTGTATCCTGCCTGTCACCCTATAACAGCTGGGATAGGCTCCTGCCCCCCCCCGCAACCCTGAACAGGATGACCAGAAGAAAATGGATGGGCGGATGATGTTCATGTAGACAAATTTATAATCTGATCTAATCTACTTCCCATGAAAGAGAACATTTGATTTTCTGCACCAAATAGTGACAGAGATGCAGAAACAGGTCCAACACTCATCTCTTTACCCATCTTGTCTCCAGTTTAAACGCAAGTTTCTCATTTACTCACATTTCCCAGAACACTCCTGGATTCTTTTTTTTGCTTCTTCTGAAATTCAAAACAGAGACACACAAACACACAGTATGTTATTACAGTTAACACAAAGTCCATGAAATACTATTGGTATTATTCTCAGTTAAGCCAGCAGAATATAACTTTAAATGCTGTATATCACTAAGTACGACCAGTGTAATTACAGCGTGACAGTTTTACATCCTGTTATTTCCTGTTTTGAGGGGTTTCCTACCTTTTTGTCATCAGTGTCAGCCGGAGCAGAGGGTTTAACCTGCCCTGAGCTCTGAGTGTGTTTACTCCAGGCTTTTGCCTTAGTGGGGTCTCCAAATGCTTTACACATCTCCACCTAGAATAGAGGACAGGCAAATCGTCAACCTGTGCACAGGCTTGATCTCCGGTGGAGCCACAGTTTGCGGTCATACCGTCACTCTGGACGTGTCCACGAAGCTCTTATTGAAATGCTTCAGGGCTCTGTTTGCATCCTCCTCGGATTTAAAGCCCACAAAGCCGAACTTGCGGAACTTGCCGTCTTTGGTAAACTTCAGAGAGCAGTCTGTCACAGTGCCAAAGGCGGCAAACATCGACTTGAACCTCTCCTCCTTCATCTGCACACACAGAATCAAGTTAAGCTCAGGAGGCCTCAAGCTAAAGGCTGCTCTTACTGTCTGTTCATATGCGAGCGGGCTGCTTACTTACCCCGTTAGGGAGGTTTTTAACGATGAGTCTCGACATAGCTGAAGAAGCCGTAATTCCACTAGTAACCCGTAAAATTGATTTGAACTAAATGTCAACAAAACGAGCATGGACCCAAACCTCTAAATCGCCATCTTGAATGGGAGGAGCTTCTTCTTCTTCTTCTGCAGATTGTAACTGTATCAGTGCATAGACACCACCCAGTGGTCGAGAGAGGTTAATGCATAGGCTGACAGATTAACTGAATATATATATATAAATGCTTTATGAGTTTGTCCTATCTTGATTTTTCCAGCACGCGGCTCAAATTAAACACCTTCCCTATGTTTTCTAGTTGTCTTGCACAATTTTCTCGCTCTTTTTATATACATATATTTGACAGTATTCAGACACTGAAATATCTTTGGTAGTTTTCCAGGTTTTTTTCTTTATTTTATTTCTTTCAACATTTCATTAATGGCAGCATTTTATCAGCTTAAGGCATTGCCTCCATTATTACTTGAACTTCAGGCCTTTTAGGGTCTTTTAGGCCTTATATAAAAAAACTTTATTTTAACAACTTTATCACCGTTTTCGTAGTCATATAGAAAACTATATTAAACAGCATAAATAGTCTGTTAACTGTATTTGAAGCGTGCTTAAAGGCAGCAGAGTGCAGGGTGAAGAGTGCGTGGAGAACAGAGAGAAGCATATCATTTGAATCAGGAGATAGCTGCACTGCTGAGCTGCTGGGGGGGTGGTCGGATCTTTAGGGATGCATTTTTGTGTTCATTACACACCATATATTTCCTTAACTTTCAAGTGACTGAGTCAGGTCATAACAAACAGAGAGAAGGGGGTTCTACAAGGATCTACAGCTTATCTATGCTTTGTAGGTTAATCTGGCCATGTATGGCCTTTGCTTCCTGCTGAGACGACAGCTTGCTTCTGAAAATCAGTAGCGTAATGTTAAAAAAACAAAAAAACACTTGCCTGCCTACATTTTTCTGCTAAGTGAAGCATATCATCTGAATCAGGAGTTAGTTGCATTGCTGAGCTGCTTGGGCTGGTTGGATCTTTGGGGCTGGATTTTTATTTCCTTAACCTTCAAGTGGCAGAGTGGGATCATGCCCTCTTCATATCGTTCTTCACTACATCCATGAATCTTCCTCTTTTCCACCTGCCTGGCAGCTCCATATTCAACCTCCTTTGTCCACTATCCTGCTTCTGCACATGTCCAAACCATCTCAGGCTTGCCTCTCCAACTTTGTCTCCAAACACCTCAACCTGACCTGTTTAATGTACTCATTTCTAATCCTGTCCATTCTGTTCACTCCCAGTGAAAATCTGAGCATAATCCACTCTGCCACCTCCAGCTCTGTCTCCTGTCTTTTTGTTAGTGCCACAGTGCAAAGCAATGCTGTATATTTGTGACAAACACATAACTATTTTTTTTAAAAGGCATTCTTGTATAAAATACAATGGAGCCATACTTTACATGACCAAAAAAAGGCAAAGGTTAAAGAGCTGTTGTGCTTGTTGAGGTTACCTGTAGGAATGTGAATCTGAGCCAGCGTGAGCACTCAGTGCCCTTGTGATTAAACAAGCCATCTCCATTTGCTTGTGCATCTGAGCACATATTACCATGATGAAACAAATGCATACCACAGACTACAGTTAAGCTGGGTCATTGGTTTATGTCAAACTTTGTATCTTCTGATTTACTCAGATATGTCAGTTGGTACTGTATGCAACTATGTAACTAATGAATGATTTCTTCTTTTATATATTCAATCTATTTTCTCTCCTGTTAATATTATGAGCAAATATTAATACTTCTTCATACTTTTTCGCTCTCTCTAATTACTCTTGCTAATATCCCTTTTATTCATGTGATACACGACAAACCCTTTGTTCTCCAGATCACATGTTGTGCTGAAATATTAGGAGGCTGAAATATCAAGCAGCCAGAATGGCATGCAAAGTTCATCTTGAGCGTGATCAAAAGTTATGAAACTTTGAAAAATATTTTTAATTAAACTGGTCTTTATTGAAAATTCGCAGTGGAGCAGTTTTTATAAAAGTTATACAAACCAACCTTTGTGATACCAGAGTAGTATATATAAAGATCACTTGATCTATGTTAGTTGAATTAAAAAACTACAATATCAATTAACTAAAAGATCTACGAAGGAACTAGAGTTTATAATACAATTAATTATTAACCAGCATCACTGTATACACCAACCAGACACCTTTTTAGGTACACCTTGTTACTACTGGGTTGTACCTCATTTTGCTTTCAGAACTTTGCTTTCATGGCACAGATTGAACAAAGTGCTGGAAATATTCTTTATTGATTGATACAAGCAAGGACAGATGCACGTTTTAAAGCTGTTTTCACAAAATTTTGACCCTACCATTTGAATATCACTACATAAACTGAGACTCATCAGGTCAGACAATGTTTTTTCCCAGCCTTGAGTTGTCCATTTTTGGCAAGCCACTGTTGCCGTTCGATCAGTTTAAAGCCACCTGGGTATTCTCCACTGGCGTCAATAATTCATTTTCACCCAGAGAAATGCAGCTCACTGGATATTTTCTCTTTTTCAAACCATTCTTTGTAAACTCGAGAGATGGTTGTGTGAGGAAATACCAGCAGATCCGCAGTTTGTGAAATACTGATTAAAAATCTGCATTAACAAGCAGTTGTACTGGTGTACCTAACAAAGTGGCCAGTGAGTGTTTTAATCTGAGTCCCTGGATCTTTATATGAGGGCATTAATTTTGGTGTTTCTGCACTTTAGACTTTGCCATGTTGTCTTTATTGTGTTGTGCTGTAAAATAATTCCCATTATCCCCATATGAGGTCACACTTTCAAAAAAAAAAGTAGGTAACTATTATGTAAGGCAGCAACAACTTCTTCTTAAAGAGGGCACTCTGTTTATAGACTTATCAGGTTCAATTAATCACAAATAGCAAAGAGAAATTCAACATGCATCCCAAACATGAACCTGGGTCTCAGGAGGTTCTCTCAAGTGTGGGCTATAAATCCTTATAATATCCAATTTGGGTGATAAATATTAAATAGCGAGAAAAAAAATCACTGATGACAAAACCCTGTTTAAAAAGGTACATTTCATATAGCAGTTGATAGCAATATTGCGCCTGCTCCATCCGAGCAGCCGATCTTTCTCTTCTTGGAATCCTGGAACTCGCTCTGGATTTCAAGAAAGGTTTTGTTCTTGGTTTCAGGGACAACAAGGAAAATGTATATCACCACCAAGGAAGAGATAACCAGGAATACCAGGAAACAGTACTGCTTCAGCCCGATCTGTAAAAATGAAACAAGTGAGTGGGACATATTCAAGTCCAACATCAAGGTTTAAAATGTTCGTTTTAAATCCCCCACATGGTGATAAAATATTCATCATATATCATCATACATGCTCAATCATTTTGAGCACCTACCACAATGAAGGGGAAGACCATGCCGATAAAGAAGAAACTGGACCAGTTCACTGACCCTGCAAGCATGTATGCTGCAGGACGTGCGTTTTGTGTGAACAGCTCGGTGGTTAAGATGTTAGTCACGCCACCTTCACGGGGAAAGAAACAAAAGAAATCTCTGTTACTGTTGTGCGACCGCAGCTGATGATATAGAGGCGTCAGTGAAAGAAAAACATTTTTACCTGGTCCTAAGCCAAAACTCAAGATGAAAGCAAAAACACAGGCCATACTCAGATAGGGAACAACTGGGCTGGCATCCTGAGAGAAAGAGAAATGTTAACACAACTAGGTACACTAGAATGCCTTAACCCTTGTGTGCTGTTTGGGCCTGTTGGAACCATTTCCAATGTTTAGCAAAAGAAAAGTGGTGTGTTTTTTCTTTTTGCTCCTGCTTTTCCTGCACAAGGTTCCCACATTGTTACATTTCAAGTACTTACACCTGTCTGCTCCCACATTCCTACACCTTTTACCCTCTGTCTCCCGGGAACCACTCTATAGTTTCTCACACTTTATCGCAGCTGCAAACCAAGGGTGGGACTCAACAAATACAAATATCTTAGCTTATCAATCAAGGTGGTGAAGAGATGGGCACATGGGCCACCTGCTGAACCAGGTGAGCACCTCAATTCAGAGTTTGGCAGTGAGCTTGAAGAAGAGCACGAGACTGGCAATCACTCATCTCCAAAACAAGCCAAAACAATATAAATGATGGTTACTTGTGTGCAGGACATCAACTCTGATAAGTAAACATCTGTTAAGTTTTCTTTTTTAGCTAAAAAACACAAAAATGTTATTGGTCCATCAGACCCATAAGTAACAAAAACGTGAACACCACACAAGGGTTAAACCCTGCCTTAAATCTCTCTATCTCTCTCTTTTTCTTTCTTTTTTTTTTTTTTACATTTCTTGGCTCATGGATAATTACCTTGAAATTGAGTGTTAACGTTAATAAAATCAAGCAAATAACCATAAGTTTTTTTCC
>VUQK01034175.1:21862-34935 GCA_015106715.1 Bujurquina vittata
CTAAAAACAACCAAAGGGGAAAACCCTACCTTAAAACACTCTAAAACTCTCCTTTTCTTTCTTTTTTTTTTTTTTTACATTTCTTGGCTCATGGATAATTACCTGGAAAGTGAGTGTGAACGTGAATAAAATGCAGCAGATAGCCATCAGTGTGTATCCTCCCATGATGAGTACTTTCCTTCCCAGACAGTCAATGAGCACACCCTGTGAGACACACAGCATGTCACAAGACCAGCAAGACTCCAGGCAAACATGTCTTTTTACAGTATTTTTCCTTCTATTTCCAGTTATCTTACACAATTTCTTTGGAAATTACTTCCTGTGTTTTCCTTTCTCATGCTTTAATTTTGACAACAGTCCATCACTTTTATATTATCCATATTTGAAAATCTTGTGATTTTAAAATTGCTGTCGCTCACGTATCATTATTTCTCTGTATGCTGTAACACCAAGAAATATTCAAATCTAAAGTTGACTCAGCTTTAATTGAAAAACAACTAAAGTTTGCAGGTCATAAAGTACACATGATGTTTCACACATAGACTCTGGACAGTGTCAGGAGTTACACTCTCTCAAAGGTGACATTCAGGAGAAGATAGTTTGGTTCAGATGGGCTGTCACTCCTGGAAAAACTCAGCTTAGTTCAGGAGACCGTGCTGAAAAATTATGGAAAATTACCTGTGCTGTCTCACATGGGTGTAATATGGTGCTACTCAGAATTTTAATCTTTGGAGTTGGCGGGTTTAGATAGTTTAATGTCCAATCTGCCAGTGTCTGAGAAGGTTCAGGGCTGCAGTGCATGTGTGAAAATAGCATAAAAGCCAAAAGTTGAAAATGTGGGTATAAGAAAGCACATTGCATGATAACCTCTTGCCTTTTTGTCACAGCTGGTTAAAATGTTCACATTTATTGTTAAATTATTGGACTGCACAGCTGAGCTCTTATTCACGTGGAATCTTATGGTCTAAAACTCCCTTGTATTCATAATCTGATGCAGTGAACAAAACTGCAAAAGCAGATTAATATTCTAGCTTCTAAAGCTGGGAAGTTTTATTAAAGCACAACAGTACAATTCACTTAAAAGACCACCACAACCCCCACCCCCAGAAAATAACAATGACAAAGAACTGTGTAAGAAAGAGTATCATATCAAATTTTTATGATCTGGGAATGTCCTGAGTTCACTTTATAAGCTAAATGCATGAAATTAATGGAAATTGAAAGCCAGAAAAATGACCGGAAATCTGCTTATGTTATGTTATGTTATGTTATGTTATGTTATGTTATGTTATGTTATGTTATGTTATGTTATGTTATGTTATGTTATGTTATGTTTTATGTTGTGTTATATGTTATGTTATGCTATGTTTAAATCTAGATTAACATCAAAGCAACTAGTAGCTCAGTGTTCCAGCACCTGCAAGAAGAAACTGCGATCACAACTAGAGATCAATGAGATGCAACTACAGCAAGGGGGAGCCAGGACGTCAGGTCAGGGGAGATATCATCATCCCCACACTCCAAAAAACAACTGGTACGTTGAATGCCAGAGCAGCTGACCTGAAAGAGAAGATTGTGGCTAAACTGAAAATCTGGACTCTCTATGGTCGATTACCAAGACTACTCTGACTACTCTGAAAGTCTACCAGAAGCAGGCTCCCTGGCTCTCTCCTGTTTAAAATTATGGATGAATTTTATTTGTGTGGAATTAGCTCTTGCTTTTGTAGAGAACTGAGCCTGTCTTGACCTATAGATTTTATGAAACCTGGATTGTGTGTGTGTGTGTGTGTGTGTGTGTGTGTGTGTGTGTGTGTGCGTGTGCGTGTGCGTGTGCGTGTGCGCATGTGTTTGTGTGCATGTGTGTGTGTGTGTGTGCGTGTGTCTGTCACCTGCTTTGCCCTGCTGACCAGTCTGAGCCCCAGGCATTCCCCTGTTATCACTGCAACTATAAGCATTGTGTAAAATAAAGACCCCGGAAACTTTTTATTTCAGTGACCATATACGAGTCCTTTTTTCCCTCAAGACATGAAACTGTCCATACCTGAGGCCTTAGAAACTGCCAAGCAAAGACTCACGGCCTTGGCCAACCACGTGAAGAGGTATACCAGAGAGACAGAAGCCAGGAGAATAAACCAGATGTTCTCCACTGAACCATCCAAGGTGTACTCTCAGTGGCAGGGGAACAATATGAAAACAGCCCACCCACCAAGGCTGACGAAGGATCAATACTGGAAGACCATATGGGAGAGTTGCTGGTGGATCTAAGTGCAGACCAAAGCAACCTCCCTGAACAGGATCCAGTAACCATCTCAGTGGCGGACATCCAAGAAAGAGCCTTAAATATGAAGAGCTGGACAGTACCAGGCCCTGACATGATTCACACGTACTGGCTAAAGAAGCTGACTGCACTTCATGACCACCTGGCAGCACAAATGAACCAGCTCCTAAAGGCTAAGGCACAACCAGAATGGCTGACTGAAGGCTGGACAGTCCTGATCACCAAGGACCCCCAGAAGGGACTGGTCCCATCAACTACCAGCCAATAACCTGCCTCAGTACAACATGGAAACTCCTGTCCGGCATCACAGCAGCTAAGATGAGCAGGCACGTGGCACAATACATGAGAAGGGCCCAGAAAGGAATTGGCAGAGCTACCAGGGGAGCAAAACACCAGCTACTGGTAGATAGCGCAGTCACTCGAGACTGTAAGACTAGACTGACCAACCTGTGCAATGCCTGGATTGATTACAAGAAAGCCTATGACTGTGCCATGCACATGGATCTTGGAATGCCTAGAATTGTACAAGATCAACACGACCCTAAGAGCCTCCATCAAGAACTCAAGAGGAATGTGGAGAACAACACTAGAGGCTAACTTCAAGCCAATTGCACAAGTCACCATCAAGCATGGGATTTACCAAGTAGATGCTCTGTCCCCACTGCTGTTCTGCATGGGCCTGAATCCCCTCAACCAGATCATTGACAAGACTGGCTACAGATATTGACCATGATATGGAGTATCAATCAGCCACCTTCTGTACATGGATGACATTAATCTGTATGCCCGGAGTGAACGAGATATCCATTCACTGATCCACACCACACCGATCTACAGCAATGACATTGGAATGTCATTCAAACTGGGGAAGTGTAGTCGGATGATAATAATCAACAACAATCAACACCTACTGCCTGCCATTTGTCAGATACCCTGTTGGGATAATAAGCTGGCCGAAGGAGGAAATAGAAAGCATTGATATCAAGACAAGAGAGCGCCCTCCCACACAAGGAGGGTTTGCTCCCAAATTCAGCACTCTGAGACTGTACCCTGAGTGGAAGGAAGGAGGCTGAGGACTAGTGAGTGTCAGAACCACTATCCTTGATGAAACTACAAATATCCATGAATACATCAGGAAGATGGCCACAAAGGATCATGTGCTCTGAGCACAGGATCAATAGAGGCCAGGGTCTACCACACAAAGCAAGACCCCAGGTGCAGGCTGTGCAGAGATACACCTGAGACAATCCAGCACATAACAGCAAGGTGCAAGATGCTAGCAGCCAGGCATACATGGCATACACAACCAAGTGGCTGGCACAGTATACAGGAACATCTGTGCCATGAATGACCTGGAAGTCCTGAGGTCAAAATGGGATATGCCCCCAAGGGTGGTCAAGAATAACAGAGCTAAGATCTGTGGGACTTCCAGATACAGACAGACAAACTTATGATGGCTAACCAACCGTACATTGTAGTGGTGGACAAACAAAGGAAGAAGGCCGTAGTGATAGAAGTTGGAATACTAAGTGACAGCAACATCAAGAAGAAGGAACACGAGAAACTTGATAAATACCAAGGGCTCGAGACGAGCTGAAAAGGATTTGGAAGATGGCTCCAGCAGATCCAGGAACAACATTCGTCCAGAAAAGCGCAGTCCTGGGAACAGATAAGATACTGTGTAGGACCCTCCAACTCCCAGGGCTCTGGTAGAGGGCAAAAGACCACCCGAAGGGGCGAACTGGGATTTTTAAAAATATATAATTATATATTTCTCATCTCCTGAAAGAGCTCTCTCCTTAGCTTTCCATGGTCCATGCTCAGTGTGCTGCACACTATGATACCAAACAGCACATTGACTACTTTTCAGCCTTTAAATAGGCAGACTGACTGATTACACATTAGAAGACACCTCTGATGCTAATTACAGGACACCCCTTAGTTTAACATGTCCCTATGGTCAACTGCCAGGAGAATCAGGTCACTAGTGTTTATTGATGATGTGAGTGCTGATAGAAGTAGAATAATTAACTTTAAAGAGTACAATTGCCATACTCGGCCAAATATATCACACAACCCTTTGCAATACAAATAGATAATGACCCAAAACATACGGCAAAAGCAACCCAAGAGTTTCTCAAAACAGAGAAATGGGATATCAATGACCAAGCCAGTCACCCTATTTCCACCCAGCAGAGCATGCTTTTTCAATTATTAACTACAAAATAGAAAGGAAAGAGACCCACAAACAAGCAACACCTAAAGGTGGCTGCAGTAAAGGCCTGGCAGAGCATCTCAATGGAGGAAACAACATTTGTTGATGTCCATGGATTCAGGCAGTCATTGACCACAAAGGATTTTCCTCCAAATATTGAAAACAATCCTTATATTAGTTTGAGCCTCTGAAAATGGTGGGTTATGTATAAAAACAGCTGTAATTCATAAACAGCTAATGTTTAGCTACATAAGCATGATAGTGAGGGTACACCCTTAAAAGGAAAATAAAGACACAAAGCAGTTGAGAAAACCTGATTGTCTTCAGTTTTGAGGTGTGGGTGGGTAACTAATAGGAGTTATTCTGAGAAAAGGTCATTTAAAAATAAATGACCAAAAACTCATACTTACACATGTTAAAGCGGTGATACATTCACAGGCACCAGTGCCGACAGTCACATATGGTATTCTATCGCTGGGAATACCAGATTGTTTGAACACGTAATCTGCATAAAAGTAAATCTAAAGGAAATGTAGACAAGGGCAACCAATAAAAACCACGAACAAACACAGAACTTTGACTTTCTAAGTTATTAAAGCGCTCATTGTGAGGGGACATCATGTACGTACAGCATTGATGCCGTTGAGCTGTTGCGCAGCGTTGAGGAGTATTATGGTGAGAAGCTGCCAGCGTAAAGTGCGATCAGCAAAGAGATCCCAGGGTTTCTTGGCCTGAAAACCTGATAAGTTGTTCTTCTCCCTCTCAATATCCTCCCGTTCACCATCGCATTGGGCTATACCATGCAGCTGCTTCAGGGCTGCAGACAGGAAAGACACACGATACGATAAATGAAGTAGTTTGCGTCCAATTTATTCATATCGGATTAATCCACAGGAACTGTTTGAGGCACTCCTGTCAGAAGGTTTCCATTGTCAGAATTTCATCACATGCTTGAAATGAAAAGATAAATGTCCATGCCTCTGGTCATTTCCATATCACATGCATTAGGTTGTACTTCCTGGCATAACATGAAATCCCTTTGATCTTGAAAGGGAAGGAACGGTGCAGAAATTTTACCTTTCTTGCAACGCTCCTCATCTCCTTTGTCGATGAGCAAATAGCGTGGGCTCTCCGGGAACCAGGGCAGGATCAGTAACTGCAGAAAAGCTGGGATACAGGTGGTAGACAGCAGGATGGGCCAGTGCTCTGCTCTACCCAGAAGTTCTCTGCATAATCCCAAAAGAATTTCAGATCATTATGTTTCTATGAAGTGATGTAGCATTTTAGCCATGTGAAAAACTCTCTAATACCTGAGGCCAATCACTTGTCCAGTCAAGATCCCCCCAGTGATAAAAATTGAGGTTCCTGTTCCCATAGCACCGCGTAATGACGTTGGAGCTATTTCTCCCAAATACAGAGGTTGAACACAAATGCCAATGCCTATAAAATATTAGAAACACATTTCAGAGTTTTTTTATGCAGCATCATTAGCTGTTATCAATCTTACATCTAATCCATACATCTGTGTTCTTCTTATGCTCAGCAATGAAAGATTTATGTGTTCCTGGTGTATTTACCAGCATTTAATCCAGAGATGAGACGCCCGATGATGAGTAATTCAAATAACCCTGTAGGGTAACTCAGACCCATCAGGAGAGCAGCCAGTAATGCAAATATGTTATTGGTCAGCAGTGTCCCTTTTCTGGAAAGAAAAATTAAATCCATTATTTGCAAACGGTAAGACAATTTTCAAGTTCTTTTTGTCTGTACCTCCCCAGCTTCACAGACAATGTTCCACCAATCGACGCTCCTATAAGCCCTCCTAAAGTGAATACAGACACAATAGTGGACCAGAGGAGGGTAAGGCCATCTTCTGATATTTCAGTTTGGTAACGCTTGCTCCAGGTTTGGTTGATGAAATCTTGCACATACTGGAAATAAAAGAAGAAACTTTAACAGAAAAAACTGTCTCAGTAACTGCAGTGCAAAGCATGTAAACATACTGCTGCTTCGCTTTTTACATTTTACACTTTTGCCACTGATTAAGATCACTACACTTGGTATTAATCAGGCCAGCTGTGCATGTTAGAATTATATCAGCTGACATCTGCTCATGCACACACTCGTGGCTACAGACCTCTGTGCGTGCTCTCATGATCCTTTAGATCTATAATTATTCTTATTTTTTTGCAGAATAAAGTCCATTGAGAGGCAGCAGAATTATTACCGTTGTCGGTGCATTGATGATAGCTATGTTATATCCATACTGAAAGGTCCCCCCAATGCCAGCAGCACACATAGCCAGCAGAAGTGATTTGTTTGGAAGCTGCAACCAGAAAAATAGAGACACACAAACAAAAACGTTTCAGAATCATCTTGGACAGAAAGCTGCTTCCCACCATCCTGACAGACTTACTTTTGTTTCTCAAAACTCTTAATCTTTGACCATCCACATACCTTCGGCCGCTTAGCGTCTTTGGTTGCTTTAATTAGAAGAGGCTGATATTCATCCTTGTATTCTTTAGGCATTTTTTGTCACTGATATTTCGATAAAAGTCCCAGATTAATTGGCGGAGAGCAGAATCGGTCAGTGCGGAGTATCCTTCTTGTAAGAGCTTGCTTTCAACAGGAAACTCAAAGTAGTCGGGGGGGGAGAGTTTATGTTGAGGATAATACAATTGATCTGTTGTCAGAAAGTGCCCTCGGGATGTGGGGAATTGGCTAAATTATTCCATGTTTATCTGGAGTTCATGGCACTGCATCCAAATACAGCATGCAGTGTAGTTTGAATCCTTCAGGATTAAAGAAGGAAAGCGTATCGAGATCCAAACCCTGAGGAGTTACGCACAAGTTTGATGTCATAAAAGCGTGATAAAGGAAGTATACAATTCCACATTCAGATTTTAAAAGGCTGAGAAAAACATGCCATAACACATTCCTGTGCTATACAGTCAGCAGTAAACATGTTATGCGCTGACTCCCCCTATATTTCAAATATTGAAAAAGCAGTTAGTGATGTTTGTGAATAATTGCAGCAGATGGATGGATTCGCTGTGAAAAATGCTGTATATGTCTTTTAAAAAAAGATATGCATGTGAATAAAACAATAAAAAAGTTACTAGTCATTAATAAGAACACATTTAGGGTGACCATGGTGCAACAAGTCTTTTCTGGCTGTTGTCTTTTCCACCATAAAGACTCCAGTTAGAGAATTAATGTCCATAAATCCCCATCTTAGCTGAAGACATTAAATAATTCCAACTGCAACTACTATAGATTTCAATACCAAGTACGCTAAACGGATTTTTGTCAACCTGGCAATAAATATGAACGACATTTGTGATTAAAATAATTAATCTTCCACACAGACTTGCTTACTTAAAAATGTTCTAAGTTCTATAAATTTTATTTCATGTGACTTTAACGTTTCTTTTCCTGGTTTTGGCTCGTGACTATAATTAATTTGAGTGAAGACATCTTTATCCAATAAATGGGCAACATAAATTGTTCAGAAATTTCCGCACAAACCTTCACACCTTTGCGCACCATCGTTTTGCAATCCCGGTTATAAAATACAGTCTAATTGTGGGAACAAAAAACTTTTCACGCAAATATTTTAACAGCAAAACTCTGAAGGCATTTTTATTGCGGTCGTTTCCGGCTTAAATCGCCTGTATGGGTGCAAAATCTGCTGGTTGATTTCAGGCCAGTAAATCAACGATTCCAATTTCTTTCTTTCTTTCGGTATGGATGTAATTCACCTTTTAAAAAACAACCCCATCAAACAAACTGCAGTCAGCAGCAGGTGAACGCAAACAGATGATGGTTTGTGACTCACCTCTTTCTTTGAATCCGCACGACCCTCTTCCACGTTCATTTTGAAAACTGCCTTAAAATTATGTCCTCGTAAAGCAGACTAGGTCCAACCAGTCACTTACAGTAACAGCCGACTGCAAGGTGCAGCACATGACTGCAGCTCAGTGTGGAGGGCTGATTAAGAGGTTGAAGCGCATTCCTGCTGCATGCTGAGGTTTGCTCTCGGGTGAAGGAGGGCTTGTTAACCCAAAAATTAAATAATATCCATTTTGTGTTACATGCTTCACACTTAAACTGTCAAGTGCAAACAAACAAACAAAAAACAGAGTCTTTTAGTTTATGCTCATGAGAAAAGAAATGACTCCAATAAGCTCTTACCCTATTGAACAATGGAAGGCCAAATTTATTGTTAAGGTTGTAGAACATGTAAGAAGAAAACACAATTTCTCATGTTATAAAACATGAATGTGCTTTACTGTTTTCCATGGACAACTGTCCCCTTAGTAAGATGTTTGGGTTTAAATTGCTTTAGATTACTAATAAAACGATAGTTTTTTAAAACTCTGACACCAGTGACATTTCCAAGGTCACTTTTTTAATCCTGCGAGAACCTCTGAGGATTTGCTCAGTTTGAGTGTTGAGTCTGAGGTGAAAACCCAAAATAGGTTAAATGTGCAGCTCAGCTTTTGTATCAGTCTGTAGTAATGATTTGTTGATCCTGGATAGGACCACAGCTCCACAGACAGAAAAAACACAGTCTCATGTGACACAGCTCAAAGCTTATCCAAATAAAACCCACTTAGGCTACTTGTAGTATAAAACAAAACAAAAAAACGTTGGACCTTGATTTTGTAAAAGTGGTAAATATAATGAATGCATTTACAAAATGGTAACTCAAGAGATCATTCAGCTGATGCTTTGATAATTATTTCCAAAAAGGTTGTACCGCTATACAAAATTGGCCCATTGGATGTGCCAGCAGAGCTCACTCTCCCTCAGATTGATAAAGAAAGCTGCAGGAAAGAGTTCTCCTTTTAGCAACAGGTGAACACACCTGTCAGGACTCACTCTACCTCACAGTTCAGTGATTTGCAAATCATTTAAACTCACTGACAAACAGGACAAATATCTTTTTGAATCACCAAAGGAAAACATTCATTTTAGTTGCACTGTTCATGACTGTTGTTAGGTTATCCTCTCAATTAGGCAGTACTTAATTCCAAAGAGGCATTACATGCATAAAATAAAATTCCCTCTATCAAAAGGTGATAGTCTCTTCTCTCTGCTACAAAAGAAAGGTGCATGAATTTTTAAAGCCATAATCCCATAACTTCAGCCCAGTATCTGAGTGGATGGGCAGATACTGATATCTCTGGTGATGCCTGGGATCTTTCCAGGTCTTTCCATTCTTTCACAAATGTTTGTAGAAGCAGTCTGGATGCTTAGGTGCTTGATTTTATACACCTTCGGCCATGGAAGTGATCGGAACAACTGAATTATGTGATTTGGATGGGCGAGTGTATGCTTTTGGCAATATAGTGTATCTCCCTGTATTCTCATTTTCCGTTTATGTACACTTAAATTGCATTGAGGCAATTGCTGTAAGTGGATGAGCAGAAGAAAATGGGTGGATGAATTGAATTAAACTTTTAATATCAATTTTAAGCAGTTTTTAGGCCATTTATCATAATTGATTTCCCGAGACCCCCCTGGCGTACCACTCACGAACCGTTTGGGGGAAATTCAACATGGCGACACTATATTATCTTTTGTCATCTTTTTTTACGGACAAACATCAGTAATGAAAAATGTAAAGGAATGGCAGATCACTCAGGAGGCAGTAATCCCTGTTCATGTGTCATGTTAGCGGTGGCCCGCAGGGGAGCGCTTCTTCCGTACAGGACGGTGTTTGTGCAACCCTGAAACCCTTCCCCGTGTAGTTCAGGGCGTCGATAACCATGTCGGGCAGAAAGCCCCGGTCTGTAGCGAACCCTCTGGAGTCTGCGATCACCACACCGAGTGAGAGGATACTGAAGGAGTGCCACAATCTGTATGTGGACAGTGAAAACGGTAAATGACGGATAATCTGCATTAGGGCTAAAGCAAAGTTAGGACCGTAAAGCAGAAACAAGCACGCCCGGTTGCGATATTATGGCAGCGCGAGCGGTGCCACTACTTAAGTCCCGGACTGAAGTTTATGTGGACTTAAAGGTGTAATGCTGCTTGTTTAATTTGGGTGTGTGTGTGTGCGTGTGTCATCTTGCAGCAGCTGCTAGTGTGTGTCAAACACGTGACATTGAACACCTCAGAGGCTTCTCTGCAGCCTCGCAGGGCAGTGCCCCTGTCTGAGTGTTTGTAGGCATTCATGCAAAATCATAATGGGAGATTATTATTATACACGTCTGGGGTCTTAAGAAAGCAGCTTGTTTTGTAGCAGGTAAATATTTGCAGAAGTGTGGTGTCAGTAATAATCCTGTTATTCATTTTAACTGTCTTGATCACTTTGGCCTTTTTTTGAAAAACAAAACAAAAACAAACTTATTATAGTGTAATAATTAACAGTGGGCTAACCAGCCTGTCCCACGAAGCAAGATCACAGTGCACACATACACAAGCATGCCGACACAATGCCCCATATAAACACAGGCTGGTATACAGTGATAATACTGTTGTGAAAAGCAGAGTTGTGAGGGAAGACTCTATTAGGATATTTCTGTGTGGCAAAATTACATTTAATAATTTTTTTGAAACCGCACCTGTGGCTATGTAAAATTTTGGTGTACTTAGTCTTTAACCATATTTTTAACTGTGGACCTGTGCAGGGTTACGATTTACTTAGAAAAATAAGAGTATTTAATAATAATAATGATGATAATACATTTTATTTACAAGTGACTTTCATGACACCAAAGTACACTTTACAGGGGAGAAAACAAGACAAACCACCAAAAGCACAAACTAGAAACTAAAATTTTATAGTAAAACCAGTCTGAAGCATCTCTGTACAAATGTACCGCTTTACTTGTCACGTGCTTTGATTGCTTTGTGTGAACATGTGTTTTCAGGCCTAGTAAAAATTGCCAACAGCCTTGGAGTCCGGCTCCTGCCTCCCAGAAAGAAGATCATTGTGATGATAATGGGTAACCACTCTGCAGGAAAGAGCTCCTTCATTAACTGGTAATCCATGTTATTGTTGACGCGATTTACTGACGCTGCCTGACCGTCACATGCTCTGCTCCATGTGTGAAAGAGAGACTGGTGATGGGAACAGATGACTTTTGAAAAGTATTTTTTGTTTGAATGCAGGCCAGCACTTTCGCCCCAGGAAATGTGAGCTTATGAAGATTTTAGGGAAAGATCAGTTGATGTAATTTGAGCCTGAGACACTGGATCAGGCAAATCTATTAACCACTACACTATCATCATCATCATTATCATCATCTGTTAGATTTTTTAGTAATCATTGGCACATTTTTCTAAATAAAATGCCCAAATTCTAATGTCTGTTTTTGGTTAATACTGATAATTAGTAACACTTCATCACATTAATTGTAACTCCTACCCTAGAGCTTTGAAACTGCATCATTTGCTGGATAAAATGTAAAAACAAAAGTTTATTTCACTGACAAAGACAAACACCTTAGGCTGGAACCCATCCCAGCTGCCATGGGGCAAGAGATTGGGAACACCCTGTACAGGCTACCAGTCTTTCACAAGGCTAAAACACCGAGGCAACTATTCATGCCCATATTGACACCTGAAGCCAATTTAGAATCACAAGTTAACCTAACAGGGCATATCTTTGGACTGTGAGGAAGCCACAGTGCCCAGAGAGAACCCACCCAAGCCCCAGCTGGCCAGTGGATTCAAACATGCTGTGAGGTGGCAGGGCTAATCACTGCAACACCGTGCTGCCGTTTCTCACAAATTTTAGAGAGAGGAGAGAGACCTGCAGACCCTCGCTCTGCTGGTGTTTTTTGCTGTATAGTTGGGAGTAAACAGAAACATAGATCTTTTCTGTGTTTGTTGCTGTTGACAAATTGGTTAAAATGGCCTTTTTTGTATTGCAGCATTTGTTAGTTTGTTAAATCATTAAGATTCTTAAGATAAAATAAGATTTTACTTTAATGATCCCATAACAGGGAAATTTCGCATTACAGCAGTTCAAAAAGTACATATATACTCGTCTCTTCCTAATCTTAAAGATGCTCTTGTGGTTTTCATTGTGATTATTATTACTGTAAGACTGCAAGCTGGTTTGAGGAGAGTTTATCTGTCTTACATTTGTTCTCTAGCCTCTTGAGGTCTTAATTCAGTAATATATCACTCATCACAGGTTCACATCCTTTTGCACAAGCAACATGCTTGATTATCAGGATTGTTATGGATAAATGAAATTAATTCATTGTAAGTTTATTGTTATGCTTATTTGTCACGCAAAAATGAAAACGGTGCATTGCTTGAGCTTTATATTGTAGGTAAAGAGAAAACCCAACAGTCAAAACGACCCCCTATGAGCAAGCACTTGGCGATGGTGGGAAGGAAAAACTCCCTTTTAACAGGAAGAAACCTCCAGCAGAACCAGGCTCAGGGAGGGGCAGCTATCTGCTGCGACTAGTTGGTGTTGAGGGGAGAGAGAGAGGACAAAAAACATGCTGTGGAAGAGACACAGATAATGATTAAACACAGAGTGAAGTATGAACAGAGTAAAAATGGTGAGTAAAAAGAAACATTGCATTATGGGAACCCCCCCCCCCCCAGCAG
>VUQK01034180.1:1550-11622 GCA_015106715.1 Bujurquina vittata
TCCATAACAGCTCCGCCTCTTCTCCACAAACAGCTGCTGCTGCTGTTTTTGTTAAAAAAAATGGTGGCTGCATGAGTTTAATGCTGTAATGCTTCTTATTCAAAAGAATACTCCTAAATACGTTTCTACTGCGGGTCTATTTTTAGTCGCTAATCAGGGATTAAAGCATAAAAAACATTTTGATGGAGCCCCTCGGTACTGAGGGGGTGGAGAGGGGGGCTAACAGCGCCTTATGATCGCTAATGCTAATGATAGCCTCCGCTAGCAAACTATTTTGTATTTCATGCATCTTTTCTTTGAACAACTTCAAATGGTTGTCAACAGGGTTATTATAGAGTTTTGTGCTTTGAAATTAGTTTTTATCCCTATTTCATTTTGGCTTTTGAATTTCTAGCTCCCAGAAAAGTTTTTATTAATTTCAGGTTAATCTTTGTTTGAAAATGGTTTTTTTTCTCTGTTTTATTTATTAAAATGCCAGTGGAATTTTTCAGAGAAAAATTTGAAGAAGTTCACAATTGGCAGGGTTCTAGCCAGAAGAAAAAATCTTGCTCACTTTTTCTCTTCTTCCCCCTCGTTTCATGCTGGTCGCCATTTTGCTTACTATAGCCCCACAAATCAAGTGTGACCAGGACCGTCAGGAGATCAGCCTGGTAATTTGAATAATGGCAAAGAATTCCAATAGTGAACTGGTGAAATTCTCATTCCAGTGCTGCGCTGGCTAGAACATCTATTATAATACAAACAGAACACTTTGTGAAAGAAGTTGACTCGGTCATGTAGACATCTCAGGTTTCAGTAAATATCAGACAAATCAAGGCTAATCAAGTTGACAAAGAGGAAAACTAATGAAATTTCATCTATATTTTTTTTAAATTTTAGTTTCTGAGTACACAATATCATAACATTTCTTTTCAAGATTTATTTTTATTTCAGTTAACTGGTATTTTTTTCACACCCAGTTTTAAGTTGGTTTTAGTTCACTGTAATAACCTTGGAGATCAAGGATGCTCTATAATCCAGCAATGCTTTCTCTGCAGGCTTCTCTCTCACTCTCTCACTCATTGTGTTTCAAGTTTAACACCTGTTGGGAAGCTTTTTTTTTTTTTAAACTCTTACGGCAACATAATAACTTGTCAACTTGAGTGATATTTCCTTTAACCTTGTTGGCTTCAATCCACATGATGTACACTGACTGGAAGAGAAGCCTCTAGCTTGACTGTAAATGATAACAAAGAGCAATAAAAGCTCCCACACTGAGCTGAAATGAGACTAGTGCAAATAAGGTGGATGACTAAAGTAAGTTTAAAATTTAGTTTATCTTGGTCCTGTTTTCAATTCTTATTTTACTAACAAATACCAATTCAAGGTGCGGTGCAAAGTAAGTGTCATCAAATACCTCCTGGGTCTGAACTGACTGGCCAGCTGGGAGCCTTTCTTATTGGGGTTTGCATGTTCTTCTTGTGCCTGGGCACTCTGGCTTCCTCCTACTGTCCAAAGACATGCATGGGTTTGGTTAATTAGTGATTGTAAACTGACCGTGTGTGTGTGTGAATGGTTTTCTGTCAGTGTTTTAGCAGTGTGGTATCCTTGTCCAGAGTGTATCCAGCCTTTCAGCTTGTAGCAGCTGGGATCGGCTCCAGGTAATTTGATTAGCAGTTGAGAAAATGAATTGATTTCAGTTGAATAAATTTATATTGTTGCATGTATACATATTTTTTTTTGTCACATTTTGTCATTCAGATGTGGGGAAACATGACCCTTAAATAAGAAGAATGACTTCCATTCTCTTCCTCATAGTGAATAATGGAGCTCATTAATTAAACAATGGTATCAAAACAGTAGTCAGTATCAGATGATGGCTAAAGTCAGTGTTTTAGTATTGAATAAGAACTGGTAAAAGCTGGATCCTTGCATTTCTGTTAAAGATAACATGCTTACTGCTATACTTAGCTCAGTTTTCTTTTGCTACCGTACTTAGGTTTATGGCTTCTCTGGCACCTCTATATATTTTGTCATTGTGGCTAAAGGGGAACAGTAAATTCTTACTTTCTTTCTGGCTATAAATACAGCTCCCTGGTGCCTGGCATGCAACACAACCTGCAATCTCAGGATACAGTCTGCTCAATATAGGCTGAGGAAAGCATTTTCATCCCCGCAGGTTGCCACCAACCTTTTATGAATGGAACTGACGTTAGAGCCTTTCATCACAGCTCTCACTTGTTGAAACCCACCGGTTAGGCACACTAAACACGCTCTATTGTACAGAGGTATTTGGAGAGGATATCTAAGCTTATTCCGTTTGCTTATTGTTGACTATTGAAATGCATTTGTGCTTTGTGCAAAGGCTCAGATTAGATCAAATGAGATGGGACTTTTATTTAATCAAATGGCATTCATGTTCGCATGTCAACTGTCGTCTTGATTCCCCTGGTGAGACTTTAATTAATTTGGGACTTACTCTTTTTGCTTTCTCTTAGGATGATGGAATATATTAATATTATTTAATTAAGGCAAAAGCACATGTTGAAATATGAGCAATGCAGACATGTGGGGCCCTTGAGTGTGTCCTTTGTGAGAGCAGGCTGTCCAGTGTTTTTATTGGAGCCATAAGCTACTTATGGTGTCTGTAAGGACACTACAGGTTAGTCTAATATTATCCAACCAGCTGTATCAGCCTCTTGACTGATATGTCTGACCAAACTCATAACAGTGGTTTGCTGCAGCAGTAGGAAGGGTTTCACTACTGCTTTAAAAAGTGCATATTCTGCCAAAAAAAAATACAATTTAGCAGAACTGGAAAGGTTTTTAGAAACAGTATTTTGTAATACCTGAGTATCAAATAAAATGGATTTTTAGTTTCAAGCCTGTAGAACAAAAATGGGACCAAAACAGGAGTATTTATGGGAACTAACTCAAGCATTTCCCCACAATGATTAAAGCCTGCGGTTGCCTACAAAACAAGTATACAAAATTTATATTGATGGTACCAAATCTACCCTTGCTGTTAATATTAAATTGCAGCACAGAGCTTTATTTTTCTCTTCCTCTTACAAAGTCATGCAGCTGCATGTGCAAGTGTGTGTTTTTTCTGTGTGCTGGTATGAGGAGACCAGGACTACCACAATGCTCTCCTTGTGCTCTGTGGGCAAGAGGAGCCTGGGTCAGCTCTTGTCACACAGTTGCTCACGGCACTTGTCCTGTCATTCGGACTGACCTCCTCGGCCTGTCTGCTGTGACTTATCTGTACTGTGGAATGTCTTCAGTAAAACCTCCACCTAACACACAGTCTGAACTTTGCCTTCCAACTCAATTAGTGCGTCATGTTTATACATTCACTTTGCACATTTACATCACATTTTGTGGAGATGTTTTGCAGCATATCAGTTTTTCTAACCTGCTTTTCTGTGCTTGTATGAACCCACATTACGAGTGTTCTGAGGAAATGCATTCCTTTGCTTCATTGGCAACAGATGTAGAGGAGGACATTTTTTACTTTGAGCTGAACCTTTTGGAGTGTCTAAAAACAGTGCAGTGTGGACTTCTGGGGCAGCTGTTTTGCCCATGAAGGCTGAAATAGACTTCATGAGAGAGCTAATGTCGGGCCTGTGGCTAGAGCATCAGAGGGCTTGTGTTTGCCTCATAGTGGCAGATGGATAAGGAGCTGTCAGCATGGGTAACAGCTGCCCCATCCACAGCTATTAAGCCACCAAGCTGTGAAGTAACAGTGACTCAAATATGGCAGCATATCCAAAAGTAACTGATGTTGGCACCATGAATGCTAGTTTATCCTCAAGGTTGCATACGTGAACTTAAGACTGATTAATGTTGCACAATCTGTTTTCATACTAGAAAAAATAAAATTTAAACTCTCTCCAACAGTCAAGTGGGGCTGATCAATGGTCAGTAATGCAGGTATGAATGTCTGTCACAATACGAGTGCAACCCAGACAATTTCTTTTAATTAGTTGTGCTATTTCTGAATTATCGTCAGCATTTTTGGGATTTGTTCCTGTAATACTACTTCCTTTTTAATGTAGTTTGTTGTGAGCTGCGGCTGTTTGTCCAGCAGTTTGCACAGACAGGTACCACGACTTTACTGCATGCCCAGTGGCATAGTTGGCTTGAGGTTTTTGTTACTGGCGACGGAGAGCTTGCTTCAGGAAATCTAAACCCCCTTCCTGTTGAAGCTGAGCAGCTGACATGTTCAGTGAGTGGGGAAGTAGAGCTAACATTAGCCCTAAGCGGCTCCTGCTGGAGGAAGGGACACTAAAGTGGGCTGGCTGAACTCCAGTGCATCCGGAGGGACGCTCTAATCACACGTGTTTGTTTGGGTGCAATCTTTAATACATTGTGCCCTGCAACAGGAGGCCGTCAGCCAACAGAGCTACCCTGAGAAGCCAGCAGGCCTCATTAATATTGATGCCATGTCTGCTTCTCTTGGGGATATCCTCTGCCTGCAGAGTTTTGTTGCCAGGAAGGAAATGTAGACCACGGACACTCTCTAATAATGTCACTTTGTTGTTTGGGCTGAATTGAGTCTGACTCACTGCATGTGTTGTTACTTTTGTTATTCAAAGCCATAAGAACCACTACAGAGCAGTCAGACATTGATATAGAAAAATATCAGACTGCATCACCCTTTTGGCAAATAAGAAGATATTTAATGACAGTGACTGAAAACTGTATCACATCAGTTTCACGCTGGTTAACTGTTAAGTGTGCATGATGAGGTTTTTGACTTTTAGAAAAAGTGGCAGTTAATAGAAGTGCGGAAAGCCACATTCTTCACACTATACTACATATTAATGCTATAGATTGTAGCGTATATGGGAGTGATCTTCATAATATGTTGTTTATTTGCACAAATATTATTTGAATTAGCATTTTTTTTAACCATCATTATTTTATTTTCTTTAAGAGGAAGCAAAACTCTAGAGATTAGGCATATCTTTTGTGAGTGGCCTTTGCTGAAATCAAGGGGAACCTCCAGAGCTGATAAGTGAAGCCTTCACTCATTCACCTGGATAATAGAATTAATGGTGTGGCTGCTTTGATTGACAGGTTTCTCTGTGCTGCTGTCAATGGATGTCACATTTTAGCTTTCAATTGTCACTGTTAATAAAAACAAAGCATTCATCCATTTCTGCTGCTTACATGGGTCCAGATAGTTGCTGCAGAGTTGGCTATTACCACAATTAGCAAGTAGGTGCAGCTATTAGCACTAGCAAGCAGTCTTCCAAAAGGCCCGGGGGCCCCCCCCCCCCCCCGCTTGGTCATTTGGTCCTGTGATGCTGGCTATGTCTCTGCAGACTTGTCCATGGAGACTTTACATTATAATGCACCAACCATGCAACTAAAGCAGAAATTACTCATTCGTGGTGTCTCCATCTGCTCATGTCAGGGTTCTCAACAGAGTATAATCTCTGCTTAAGAAACAATGCCCAGACTTTCTTCGGCCACAGCCTCCAGCTTTTCTGAGGCATTCTTAAACCATTCAAGCCATTCAAGAGACAATTTCTGCATTGTTATCTGGGTTGGACATGTTTAAAATGCCTCACCTTAGAGGGATCCAGGAGGCCCTCCTGACCAACTGAATTCCTAACCCTGTCACTAAGGAGATCTTGGGGGGGGGGGGCTGTATCAGTCACTAAAACGACTGATACAGCATGAGCAGTTCTGCAAATGCTGCACCAATCCACCTGTCAATCATCCGTTCTGCTTCTCTGCTGCTCATGAACGAGAACCCTGAGGTTCCTGAAGTCCATTTGAGGTAGCAAATCTGAGAAAAATAATAATTTCATGAAGATTAAATGTCCAATCTTTGTTTTTCAAGCTTCCTAAAGCCTGTCTCACCACTGTCCACCGTGAGTTTTGTTTCAATCGGTCTTTTGGTCCTTTACTTCATTTCGTATTACTATCAAGCCAGTTTTGTTCTCTGTGGTTACCTCACTGGCATGTTTAGTCTGTTCATCAAGTTATTTGAATGAAGACTAAACTTCCAGCCGTCATTTAGCTAAAATAGTGTGAATGTGTGAGAACAAAAGTAGCCGGCCCTAGGTACCCTAAGCTTAGGTACCATGTTTACTTTGTAGAAGCTTATATCCTATTACTTATGTCAGCTAGCGGGCATTGTGGGTCACCTGGCAGGTAATCCCTGGGATTTAGACGCCTGCTGCACTGTTGCACTTGTTAGCTGATTTCAATCACTGTATATGGTCACATAGTCAAAATTATTTTGCTGTTACCTGCTTTTCTGTTATATTACTCTGAAAACCAAATATTTGTAGTCTGACTTTTTTAAAGCTTAAATAAACGATTAATTAAAAAGATTTACAATTTCTGACAAAGATGTGGGATATTGGATCTTTTAATAAGCACTTACCACTGTAAATACATGGTCACGCTCTAGTCTAGTCAACCTACACATTTATCTTTGCAGTGTGTTTGTGGCAGTCTTGTTTTGTTTAGTAAAACATCGGGGTTAACGTATCTCACTGAATCTTTGAGAGTTGTAAACATGTAACACTTGTCAATAAAGTGTTGCAGATGAAATCTCATTGGCTATGACATTTGTGCGCCTGTGTCTGTAAGTAGCAAAGTTCTAAAATGATTACTGAAAGGTTAACTACTTTGCTGTAATGTAAGGGTTAAAAAATGGGAAGCACGTTTCCCTTGTCCCTTCATGACGAGGTCAGAAGTTTCCCTTGGCTCTGTCTCTCAACTCAGTGGCCCAGGACAGATAAGGGTGGGCTGATTTTTGCTGGGCGTCCCTTCTGTTTGTGAAAGGAAGTGAGGTTTTGAAGGTCAGGAGAATGTTGGCGGAGATGCGTAATGGAAGCTACCATGTGTGTGGGGCTACTACACAGCTGTTGAACCTACAGTGACAACATGCTAGATGATGTTACCTAGTTGGGATAATATATTTTTTTATCTGCTTTTCCTGTCTCATCCCAAAGCATAAATGTTTTCAATGTGGTGTTAGAAGATAACACAGTCAGAATTTCAGGAATTGATGGCCCTGCTGTGTGGAAAGCTTTCTCATGGAGAAAATGTTCTGTCAGGCTCAAGTTGGGTGTCCCATTGACTTTATTAGAGTGTGTTTGTTTTGTTCTTGAGTGTGCAGGGCTCTCTGCAGCTGCATTGCAAAAGAACAGGTTTAATGGGAACAGTATTCTTTGTTCCTTCCAAAAATACTGTGACCTAAGATGAGAAAAATGTTATTTAGGCACCTGTGGATTCACTGCATGTTTCTTTTGGATCAGTTGAGATGAAAAGTTTAGTTTAAATATTTTATTGATTGCAGATTTTGTTTAGTATTGTTTTATTGTCAGATGTCATTAATGAGTGACTTTCTGAAGACTTTCTAAATTGCTCATCTTCTGACAGTCACAAGCTGTTAACAGTAAAAATTATTATATTCCTAATTAAGTGAAAAGGCCAAAGGGAGAAGGAAAAATCACTTGGTATTGTGTATTGTGACTCCTACTATGTGTAGCTCAACAGACCCTGCAGTGTCTTCCAACAATGGCTTCATCCAGGAATTTCTGTCTGCAGCTGTGTTCTGCTGAACTAGACACTGCCAGAGATTCTTTGCAGAGACGCTCTGTGAGGTATGGTATTAGTAATCGTCTAGAAATGTACAACTAAAGCACAGCTCTTTACCAAACTGTAACACAATATTACCAGCAAGTTTGGGGAATTGTGGCTGAATGCATACCCTTCGATCAAAGTTGGAAAATAAAAGTCTTTGTCTTTGCAGCAAATAATGGATGGTATGAATTTATGGTTGTGGTTTGACTAAAACAAAAACAAGCTGTATTTTGTGACTTGCTCGTTGTATCGTAAAGTAAAAGTGCTTTCTCTCACTATCACCAATCAGTAAAGGTTTCATTCTGGAGTATTAATATTTGAACACATTATTTGACAGTTTATTCTTCTGTCACTATATACCATTCCGGATTGCCTTTAAAACCTCTAAAAAAATTAGCTGAAATTTGCCATGTTTTGATTTTCTTAGGGCAGTCCAGTTTATTTTGGGTTGTCACAGTAAAGTGGTTGAAATTAAGCTCATCCTTCCTCCTTGACATGATGTTAACACTCTTCTGTCTCTCTGCCCTTTCCTCCCTTAGGAAATGACCTAGAGGCCTTACAGATACATTTGTGCTTTTGTCGCTCTAATCTGCATCCGCAGAGAACAGCGAGATCTGGAAGCACACTTGTTTCCGCGGTGAGTAATATCTACCTCAGCCAGCAGACGGGAGAAACCGGGAAACTGCTGGAGACTTCAGTCAGACAGGCAGACAGAGCTATCAGCTGGCCGCTTGCTCACTGCCTGCCGTGTCCTGCTTTGTGAAGAGGATTTGAGACGGACTGGATCTGTCTGCCCTTCGCCTCCCACTGTTTTTCTGCCAGGCACTGCAAAAGAAAAGACAAAGCCACATCCTCTGATTCCAGCATTTACTTGCTTGTGTGTTGTTTTCTTTTTAAATTGCCATTTTCCCTCCGTGCTGTTGACCAGTGTGTCATTTTCCTTGGATTCGTTTTTGCTTTTGGCTTTTAAAAAGATTTTCTACTTTTACTGGCTGAAGCTGGTATAGGTTTATATATGTAAATACATATGTGTATATACTCTGCATACTGTATGAAGGACCCCCCCCCCATTCTGAAGGAAAGTTAATGCACTTTAAAACCTGGCTGTAACACTTTCCTCCTGTTATGATCATTTTGTTTGAAGCTGAAAACAGAGAATTTGGAGCTGTGTTTTTGCTGTTTTTTTAAGTGGGGTATGATGATTTTGCAGCAGGGCTGCATGTGAGTATTTTACTCAGCCTGTTGGTTTTTGATCACCTTTTGGCCTCACCCACTTCTGAGTTGCCTCTACAAGGCATACTGAGATGAACCTCTGGCAGGTAGAATCCTTGAGCTGTCTTTATACTTGAACAGTTTCAGGACTGTTGAATTTGGTGGGGTTTTTTTTTCTTTTTTCTAAAAAGGACAAGAGCACTTTGTGAGGAAATACAAACTACAAACAGGAGCTTCCGGTGCTGTTGCACCACCTATGTATTGTTGTAGTGCGCAGGAAAGTAAAATGGACTACAAGCGTCGCTTTTTGCTCGGCGGGTCCAAGCAGAAAGTGCAACAGCACCAGCAGTACCAGATGCCTGAGCTAAGCCGGACCCTGAGCGCCTCTCTGGCCTCCTCATGCTCTGCCTCTTCACCCATGGGCACCGGGGTAGGCATGCCTGGCAGCTGCCACCCACCCCCTTCTGGCACCACTACCGCTGTTGCCGATATCCAGCAAGGCATCTCCAAATATTTAGATGCCCTCAACGTGTTCTGCCGGGCCAGCGCCTTCCTCACAGACCTGTTCAGCAGTGTGTTCAGGAACTCTCACTATTCCAAAGCAGCTATGCAACTGAAGGACGTGCAGGAACACGTCATGGAGGCCGCCAGCAGGCTGACTGCAGCAATAAAGCCTGAGATCGCCAAGATGCTGATGGAACTCAGTGCTGGAGCCGCCAACTTTAAAGACCAGAATGACTTCAGCCTGCAGGATGTTGAGGTAGATGCTCACACCAAATCACATCCATTCACTATATGGACACATAGTTCACATTTACAGTGAGTGTGTCAGACTGTGGTAGCTTCAGTAAACGAACATCAAGGTCTAAACTTTGTTGTTCTGTTAAATAAAAATTTAGCTAAGCTCAACCTGAGGTACTATATTTAAGCATGACATACTTTATCATATTCATGCACTCATGATGCATCTTTTGGGGGGGTGCTAAGATGCTTAACTGCTCTCTGTCAGAAGGCTAGCTTCATGAATCAGAGTTTCCTGGCTCAAACAACATTCTCACGCCCGATGTTAAGCTGGTGTCAAGATCTGAGGGTGAGGTGTGAAAAACACTGAGGATGTGAGAAGGAAAAATCTATTTCTGTCACCACAACATCTTTCTCCAGCACTAAATTTGCCAGTGTGCAAAATGGTTAATATTGTAGTAGAGGTGTTCCTTAGGGAAGTTCAGCTATGATGTGATCATTATTATTATCTCGCTGACTTAAATTATTT
>VUQK01034182.1:0-24995 GCA_015106715.1 Bujurquina vittata
CCAAAGTTACCAACCAACCAAGAAACACACACGCACGCACGCACGCAGTTCCAGAAAAAAAAAAATGGAAAAAAAATATCATAAAAACGTGGCAAAATTCTAAATAAAAAAAAAAAAACACTCAAAAAAAAAAATAAAATAAAAAAAAAAAAATCGGTCAATTGGATTCATCTTATATTCTGTACACAGTTATGGAGAGCCAAACCAAATGCCATCAGGATCCAATCTAGATTCTGGATTTGCAGGCTACTTGAATTTAAAATGGGAAACTCCATTTCACAAATATATACTGCTCAAAAAAATGAAGGGAACACTTAAACAAGGATGTGTTATTTGAATGATCCCTTTATTTTTTTTGAGTAGTGTATTTTTGGACACATCTCAGCTGAAAAACATTTGATTGGAATGTGATCCAGATGCACAAATATATGACAACTTTTTCTATATCAATCTGTCACTATCAAGGGGCCTATTCCAGCTGACATACACCCTGTACAGGTCGCCAGCCTGACACAGAGAGTCAGACAACCATTCACACTCACGTCTATGGTCAATTTAGTGTGGCCAATTAACCTAACCCCAGTAAGCACATGTCTTTGGACTGTGGGACGAACTTGGAGTACTTGGAGAAAACCCACAGACACGGGGAGAACATCATAAAACAGTTTAAAAATCAAAAAACAATTGGCATATAAAAGGTTAAAAAAGGCTAAAAAGTTGATATTAATATAAATACTAAACAGCTGAAACTTACAGAATTAAAAATATTATGTCATCCAGGGCAATTGTGGTCAAATTGCAGTCATTGCACATAATTAGATTGAACAAATCATCATATTCCATTATATTATGGGATCATGTATTTCAGTGCTTACCTTCAGGAAAGAGTTCCTCTTTATTTGTCCTGGCTGGCTCTTGATCATGGTCTTGAACTTCATTTCTGGGTTGCAAAGCGAAGTTTAGACATTGCTGCACCCTAAGGAGGTTCTCTTGAAGCCAGGGTCCATGCCTTTCTTGCAGAGAATTCAGCAGCACATCCCTGCTCTCTGACAGCAGGTTTCTCCTCCTCATTACTGGGAGCTTCAGGCGATCACACAGCCGTGCTGCCACTGCTCTCGCAGCCTTAGTTACACATTCTGGATCTTGCCTTCTCTCCTGTACGTGACAGCCGTCAGTAGTGGGTGAGCTGAGTGTAAATGGGCTTGTGCTGAGACCATGACTTTGAATCTGCTGGAGGGGAGGCTCCTGGATCTCTGGGGTTTGCTCAAGAGTAGAAATTGCACATTTCTTTATGTTTCCATTTAAAGTCTTCATATTGTCTCCGTCAACAATAGGAGTCAGCAGTGATTCTCTGCTGTTTTCAGACTTGGCACATGCCTTCTTGGTTTTGATTGTTACTACACTGAGGAAGCTGTGTTCAGACAAGTGGCTGCTTTGAAAACTTTCACAGGAAAGAGTGAGTTGTTGTGGTTTCTGCCCTGGTGTAACATCTGATTGCTGTGTATCAAACTGCAGTTTCTTCTTTTCCTTCTCTTGGCAGTCAATGTGGTCTTTTGAAGCAGGGTCCACTTTTCTCTTAAATGACATAACATCTGTATCAGCTCCCAACAAACCATCACTGGAGACTGGGGCAGAACTGTGAGATGTTGAAGATAAATGTGAAATTGCAGTGCTCTTTTTTTCAATTTGTTCATTTTCCTCCAGTTTTTGCTGCTCACCACGCAAACGCTCAATGTCAACAGACTTCACTTCATGGTTAAACAGACCATGGTGTCTTGTCAGGCGGCTGTCTGTGATGATACTGGGCTCCTGCGCAGAAGGAACACTTGGAAATAGTGGATTTCTCTTTGAAAAATGACAACTAGCATGACGGCAGTTATGCAAATATGCCATGTCTACGTTGCTTTGGCAAAGGCAGTGACGCTTATGTGACTTGATCTTTGAGGTCTCTTTCCAGCCACCTTTTATTTGATTCCTCTCTTTGTGGGTCTTCAGTCGTTTAATTTTGTTCCCCTCATCTGCCATAATATAATGCTTTGAATATTTGGAGTGAGCACTGAATCTTTTTGCAGAGCAGCACTTTTGATCTGTTTTTGATTTCTTGTTGAAAAATTTAAAGTCTTTTATTTTCTCTGATAAGGCCCTGCCAGACATGTGACTCATGCTGCGTGGTATTCTGTAGAAAAATAACCAGAGTTAGCAGATCCACAGGATGTTGCTGAACCTCACTGAGGTAAACTCTCCTACTAGAATTTAAAGCAAATTACTGCAGATTTATTAAAAGTGAATGAAACTGTGACCCTCTGGTACTGAAAACAAAAACCCATGGCAAACTATTGTCAGATTTCCCTCACACCCTTTAAAGACATAGCTATTATTTACAACAACCACAATCACAAGAGTTTGACAATAACTATACAGCTGTACACACAATATATCACAGTTAACTAAGATAAAAACTGGGTTTCAACAAAAACATTTTATTCAACTGAGAGGGGATAGCCTTTTGAAAAAAAGGAAATAAAAAAACTAACTGAAACTATGTTATGCAGTCAGTGTCTGTGTTATGGATGGTGCTCGGGCGTCCAGGCCCACCCAATTAAGTCACTGTCCCCCCTCAGCTGAATTTTACTTATACATTTCAACTATAAGTTACCGTTACTGATTCACGCGGTTTGGTAATGGAAAGGCCTAAACAGGGCTTTTGATGGCTGACCCCAGAGCTAGAACTAATACTGAATCGAAGTAAACTGTAAACTGAAAATAAACAATGACAATAAACTGAAGAGACCAAACCCACTAACTAAAAATAAACAGTAATAACTCACAGACCTGACATTCGGATTATGGCAGCATGCTTACCAGGAGATTATCAAACACCTGCCATCACCAGATGTAATTTAAACACACTGTATGAAGTCAAAGCTTTCGCTGCTTAGAAATACAACTATTTCCAACTTTAGGTATGTGTAAAGCAGCAAAACCCGTAAATATAGAAGAAAAATTTCTATGAAAAGGAAAATCGTTAAGTAACATAATTTCTGCTTACCAAAGTCGCGCACAGGTACTTTATTTTACCGCACTTTTAAAGTGCCGTTGCTCGGGAGCACCCAGGCCTTGCGTTCCTTCGCGCAGCAGTATCTCCCATGAAAACTGACTAGCGGGGCGAATCCACTCACACAGATGAGGGGGGTGACACCAGATCACCGCTGCTCTATTCTTTCCACTTATATAGTCCTTTATTTGTGATTTTTCATATCATGTGTTTTAAACCTCAATTTAAATACTTAAACGTTGGAAATTAAGAAATATCTAAAACTATATATGTTGTTGACCACTGATGATAATGGTACAAGCAACTATACTGAACCTCTACTTCCGGAAAGTGCAACGGGAGACAACAGTATTTTTGATTTAGTGGTAGGCTATGTTAAGTTATATGTCTTAATGCAATCGTTATTTAAAGCTCTACCCTTTTCCATTCTGCAGAAAACAGACCTTTTAAATTCCACAGTCTCTGTTATTTGTGTTAAACTACATCTGTATTGTGTTTCAGCAAGTACAGCTAGCTAATGTGGCTAACTGTGTTAGCTTCCACAGATTTCTCAAGGGAGCAGAACTATGGGCTATTGACTATTTGGTTTATTTACATTGCCGAAAGTGTGAAGAACTCAACGTGACTGTTTTCCAATACAGGCAGAGCAGAATGAGTGCAGGAGAACCAAACCCAGCCGCCACACCCACTCCCTGTGAAGACACGCAGGGAGATGGACGATGGATGTCTTTGGTGTGTGAGTTTTATGTTATTTGTAGGTTTTACAAAGCTGCAGTGTTATATTATTCTGTTTGCATAGTCGCCGATGATTAGTGTTACGGTGATTGAACATACGGGAGGCTTCATAGGTGAAAAGAATCAGCCACCGACATATTGTAGTGCATATTGCTGTGATAATGGCCCTTGCATAAATTATTCAAAGCTGAATATTAAATGAAAAATACAGTTTGATCTTATGGGCATGCAATTTTGCAGTTAATTTATAAAAGAGAAAAAAAGTCTTAGTAAATCACTATTTTTTCCAGACACGTGGGGATATGCAAAGATATTTCATCCACTGATTAAGATTTTTTACATAAATACACTTCTTTTTTTCTATCTACATAACAAAGCATGTCAAATACATTTTTGTGTGCCTATACCCTTCATGTAAAAGTCAAGTTATATTACTGGAGTTATATTCAAGAGTCTTTATTGAAACTAGGCCTGCCACTTGGTAGTCCTTTTGATATTTCACTGGACACTAGCTTGGGCAGTTATTTTAAAGGCTGTCTCAAATTAAACTCTTAACTTTGGTGTTAACCAAAACATAAACAGAAACGCGTAGATAAACCACTCCATTTTGATTTCATTTTTATTCATTGATTCGGGTTTTTCCACCAAATGAGGTTTAAAAGTGTTATCCCCCTCATATCCCCATGTGTGTTGTTATGAAGTTTGTGATTTTTTTGAATGCAGTATCTCTCTTATAATGTGTCTGGATGCTGTGCAATGGTCAGTACTATAATAAAAAATATATGAAAGTCTACATCTTTTCCCTTTTCTCTTTGTAGCACAACCGGTTTGTGTCTGACAGCAAAGATAAAGAACCTGATGTCCTGTTTGTTGGAGACTCGCTTGTTCAGCTCATGCACGAGTTTGGGGTAAAACAAAGATTGTATTCATATGTACCCCTGTCTGTTATGTAACTGATTTATATTTTCACATAAATGGTTTCAAAGTGTGCAAACTGGGTGTTCAACATGTGAATGCATTATTGTTGTGGATTGTCTGCAGATATGGCGTCAGTTGTTCTCTCCTCTGCATTGCCTTAACTTTGGGGTGGGTGGTGATGCAACACAACATGTGCTGTGGAGACTGAGCAACGGTGAACTGGATAACATCAGCCCAAAGGTTCAAAACAGTGCCAGAAATAGAGAACATGATCATGCCTGTATTTTCAAACAAAAGACTGATTGTGTTCATCTTGGTGCTAAAATCCCACTTCCAGGTGCCTTGACGCCAAACTACCAGCAACATGTGTTTAGTCATGCATTTCCTTGTCTTTTGTTGTTGCAGGTTGTAGTGCTGTGGGTTGGCACGAACAATCATGGTCACACTCCTGAACAGATCTGTGGAGGCATCTTGGCTATTATCCAAGTTATCAAGAATAAGCTTCCCAGAGCCCACACGCTCGTACTTGTAGGTTTTGTGTTTGTTTTTTTTCTAATGCATTCCTTATAGGTGGTGTTAATCTGCTCACCTGCATGTTTGTTGAAAATGACTAATGAAGTTAAATCAACCATCAAACTACAGAGTGATATCACTGCTTTAGCAGCATCTTAGCTATCTGAAATGAAGCAAAGTACAAAGTTATGGATGCATCTTCATAGGCAGTTTAAGCTCTTTATATCTAAACCATTGCTCATAAGAGTAAAGGCAGAACTATTGTGTTCTGAGGCCTCTATGGAGTGCAGCACATTCTCTGCAGACCCACATGCTTTTTAACAAGTGTGTGAGTCTAAAAAGGTGAAAAGGCAATAAACTCTTTTGCTTTGTTTTTTTTGCCTGTGTAGGCACTCTTAGTCAGTAAAGCACAATCACTGCTGCTGCTGTTGTAACTAGAGTTAAAGACTGAAACTGTGGTAAACATCCCAGTTACATAAAATAAAACTATGAAAGCTAAGTGGAAGTATTTTGTGAACCAACAAAACTAATATCAAAAAACTAAATTACAGAGGAAATATCTTTATATCGAGTCTTTGCTAATTTGGTCACATTTGTCAACAGAGCCTCCCTGATGAGGTTTTGCTGCATATGTTTTCTGATACTGGGATGAATTAAGTGCATTTATTAAGTATTATTTGTATTCTAATACCTATTCTAAACTTCTTAAATTTTGCCCCTGACTCACATTCTGGTAATTAAAAAGTGAACACTGAAACCAAAGAAAACTAAACTAAAACAAGCAAACCCACTTTAGAAGCCACCTAAACTAAACAATATTGAAAATAAAAACTCAACGAAATAAACAAAAATTAGATTAACTCTGGCTATTTTGGACTTTTTGAAGGTTTAATTCTAAATAGTGGCATCAGGCCTGATGCCATTTAAAATAAAGCAGCAGAATGTACTAAGATGAGTGTTGGGGGGGCAAAAAGCTGTACTTGTTTCAGAAGGCTCTGTGATATAACTGTTGATTTATTGTTGATTCAGCTAACGTAGAAGAGTAAGTGATATCTGATTGAACCAATTTTCCTCATATGAAACATTTAAAAATAAAAATGCATATGTTTGTTTTCCAGAGTATACTGCCTAGAGGAAAAATGCCCAACCCTCTACGGGAGCGAAATGCCAAGGTAAATGAATTAGTAAAGGAGGCCTTATCATCTCTTTCTCACGCCTCCTTCCTCAACGTGGACCCTGGCTTTGTCCACTCCAATGGTAGCATTTCTCACCAGGACATGTACGACTACCTTCACCTGACCCCTAAAGGATACCAGGCTGTATGTGAACCCATCCACACTCATCTCAAGGCCCTGTTAGGTGAACCTGCCAACAACTGAGCAGCTAGGTCACAAAATCACACTACCATAGTGGTCCTTGTCCCTGTTTCCAGAAAGCATTGCACCTATATTACTAAGATGTGTAATGATGGATAAAATCAGTTATTAAGGGCTAAGAGCTGCATAAACTATTTGTGGAAGACTTCTTCATGGCTTGGGTTGGTGACCACTGTAAAGACAATGTGACCATACGGTTTTTGTTTATATGACCTGACAAAGTCCTACTTCCATTTCCCAATTTGTACCTGTTCCACTAGCTTCTGACACAAGGAATGAATCCAGCTGGGTAATTTTGTGTGTCATCCAGGGACCCTGTGATTTAACAGAATAATAATGGGCCAATTTTGCTTGCCTTTCTCACCTGTGTGAATGCTCGCTAAAAGTGATATAACACCCGCTGGTGCAAGCCATTCTTTTGGTGGTGTTTCTATGTGTGGCTGCCGTGGCTGGCGACTCCCAAATTATACAGAGGGAGATGCTGCAACAGGTTGAAAAGATGACTTTTTGAAGAAAACATTTGAGGAAAAACTCTATAGTCTTTGCTTCTAGTTCCAGCTTCTTCTACACCTATACCTTTTTTTTTTTTTTCCCCTTCCCCTGAGTGGCTACACCTATTCGGGAGAATATGGCAGCGGGTAACCATGCCCTAAGCGCTGTTGTTATTGGTGATAGGGCTATGGTGATATCACTGTTTGCAAGCAACATGACCAATGTGGCGACCATAAAGGGCCCTTTAAATGATAGCTGAAGAGATGGCTGTTAGAACACACATCAGTCCAGATGTTCAGTGATCATGAATAAAGCTCACAAGTTGGCAGCAGCCTTATATATTTTAATAATTCTGTAAGTTAAAACTCCAAATGCAGTACCTCTTTAAAGGCTTGCTGTGCTGCACATCTTAGCCCTTTAGGTACAACTCTCACGAATCCTTCAAACACAGGTTGCACTCACTGGATTGATAGGAACAGGGGCTTGTTGGAAAAGGACGCGGGATATATCAGGTTTAAGCCAAGATATGCCTGTAACAAGATACAGGAACTGCCCTTAGAAAATCCCTGTAAATTATCTCAATTTCACTGTGTTCTGCAGGTTTACCTTTATTTGGCAATAGCTTTATTGTGATGTCTGATGTGTTTTTTGTTGGGTTTTTTTTGTACGTGTTAATTTGAAGGACCAAAGCTTTTTTTTTTTTCTTTTGCTTGTCTGCACTTGCAAACAACCATTACAGTTTACTTGCTTCCCATCGTATCATGTTATCTCATTAATGCCCTTGTGTCTTTTTTTCCTTTAGCTATTACAACAGCAACAGAGTGTCATGCGAGAGATGTATTTGAGTAGGCTGAGAGTTGTGATGATACATCTAGATGTTTGTGCTTTTAGTTGCATCTTTTGTAATGGCTCCTTCAAACATTTAAAGGCTGTACTTCACACTAACATGCTTCTGAGCCGTTCAGGCGAGTATTGTCCTACATGAACAAAAGGATGGCCAACTGTGTAAGTGATGAAAGAAATGCATTAAATATCAAAACAAGATGTTCCTGTGTCCATTGATTGATTGATTGATTGGGTCTGTGTGCTGAGTACCACTGATGCAGAGCTACATTTTTAGGTCTTAGGTTCATCAAGAGTCCACATACATTATCAGATGTGTGAAAAGTGATTTATTGCTTTTGCTTGACTGGTTTTGTTCCTGTCTCACGCATATTTTGTGAGCAGAGAGACACGTTTCAGAAACTTGAGGAAGGCAAACAAGTCCAACTTTGCCCTCACCACTGATTTACCATGAACCTGATGCATTTTTCAATTCTCATATCACACATGAAAAAAAACCAGAGCGCTTGCAGTTCATCCTGGCATTAGGAAACATGATTTAATGTTGACAGTGGTGTATCTTTTTCAGTCGTGCTGACAAAAGTGAAAGCAGTCAGCCATTCATTTTATTTAGAGAGCATAAGAGATGCATACCGAAGACATATGATCCTAACTTTTATCAGTGAACTATATGACACAGTTAATGATGTAAAATTATCACATAATAGTGTATTGATGCAATAAGATCCTGTCAGGAAAGTTTAACTTGAGACTTTAAAAAATGGTCAAATCTGACATTTAAATGCTCTTTTACCACATGTCAGTAATCGTGAATTTCACTGTGTAAAAGCAAAAAGCCATTACTCAAAACTGCTATTTGTTGGCAAGTTTACACCATTCTGTCAGTCACTGTCACCCACCGTAAAATAGTTTTTTCAGGCGGCTGATTAATGTGTCACAGATACGATTTCATCACCACCATCCTTTTATATAGAGCTCAAACAGCAACCCCATCATTCCTCCTCTGGGACAGAAGTCAGTGCACATGCAGGATTTCTTTCCCGGACTGCACAACATTTTACTCTCTTTACTCCAAGATGGTAACCAGGATGCTTTTGCTGCTGGCTCTTGGGCTGGTAATCTTTGCTGATCACAGCCAAGGTATGGTATGATAAATTGAAAAGAAATCTTTTTGTACCCTGTGCATACTCTTGTGTCCCGTCTCTCTCTCTCTTGCTTTTTAATTTTGCCTTTAATTTTTAAAGGTGTTCCTGAGACAAACAAACAGACCCCGATTGTCAGCGCATTCACTGACGGTATGTAATTATTTCCAAAAGCATTTTGACAAGACCAGCTCATTAATAATAGTTACAGGTTTGTATCTAAATTATTTACTTTAGTATAATTATTATTATTAATCTTTTTTAATTAAAAAAAAACAAATTGTGCTATAGGATCTGCTGTTGGAGGACTACTTTCAACTGCACATCCAGTCATCCAAAGACAGGAAAAAAGACCCTGTGCTTGTAAAGGTGATATGAAAATTTAACAGATCATCTACCAAAGAATGCATACATTTAAAATATATAGAGTTAATATTGTGGCAATCATTTTTATGTAAGTTTAGCCTCAAATGCATTCAGCTACTTTTATCATTGCGCTACACAGGAAAGGGACTTGGTACGGTGAACAAAACCTGCCACTGCTTGAATACTACCGGGCACAATGGCAAGACTGGAAAATGTAAGTTACCTAGAACTACATCATGCCTTAAAGTGATTACAGATAGAAATGACAGATTTTTAACTATTGTAGTATTTGATCTTTATTTTTCTGTGTCCAATTTTTTTTTATCTTTCTGGATTTATTTGAATCACAAGGGAAAGCAATCTGCAAGAACAAGAAGAAGTGCCAAAAAAATAAATCCATCAACCCATCCGTGCCGATATGAGTAACATATCGACCCTCCATTCTTACGCATGCATGCTTTTGTGAGGCTCGTTGCCGCTCATATTTCTTTGTATTCAAGTTATATTTTTGAAAAAAATAAAGTGTATATCAAACTGTATCACTGGAATTTGATTCAACTGTAGCTTTCTGAATAAGAGCATTGACATTATTTTGATATCCCGCTTAATAAATCTCCTCAAAATATGTTATGTTGTGTTTTTTATTAATAATAAACAAGGTGAATCAAAGTATAATAAAACATGCATCTACATATACACTATATAATATTAAATACATTATTAATATGGTTAAGTGTTCAGAGTGATTACAATTTGTAAGGAGGAATACACACATGCTTTCCCCGTTTGAAACCATTCAAGTGAGGCCACTCAGCTGGCTCCAGGGGAATGATTACAGTGACCTCAAAATTATCATTAACAAAAGTACTTACTGATAAATATAAAATTTAAGATAAACAAAGAAAGCAGGCATTGTCCTGATGAAATAACTGATATGTTAAGAAAATGGACTACGCAGTGTTTTCCTAATGATTTTACAGAAAGATTGCTGTCAAAAATGGCAAATGGCACCAGAGGCCTTTCATTGTCAGAAGACTTGAAAGTGTTGAAGTCTTAGTTGAACATCATGGGGGTAGACAAGGCAAACAGAACCACCATCATCAAACTGCCTTGGTATGGGAAGTGGATGGTAGAGGCGTGAGCTGGGGGTGGAAAAGATTTGTAAAGAGAAATGAGGTTAGGAGTGGAGAAGAAAGAAATACACATAAGACATTTGCAATGTATATCACTGACTCTAACAGGGATTTAACTTAATTAAAACGAATAAGGTGGGTGTGATTATCTTAGCTTTTCAAGTGTTCTAAAGTATAAGAAGCATTTTAACCTGTTAAAATGTTTTGTGTGTTTCATTCTTATTTTCTCGTGAGGTCATAACTTATAATAAAATAACTTGTGCTCAACAACATTAAAGAACATAAGGAAAAAATGAGAAGCTTATTCACCTGTGACGGTCATATTTTGGAACATTGTGAGGTTAGTCACAGGGTTCCATGCCTTGCATATGTAATTTCCCTCATTCACTTTGGTCAAAGGGAAAATTATAGCAGATCCTTTCAGGAGGGGTGTTGTCAGATTGTTAAAGAACCAGTAGTAGTCACAATCTGGCCGAGAATCAGCCATACATGTCAGGGTCACAATAATGAACACATTTGTTCGAGAAATGTTCAGACTCAGTGGGCCATCTGGAAAAAAGGAAGATTTAGTGTGAATAACTTACTGTAAAATTATCAACTTTGTTTCCTTGGCACAAAATCCTCATAATTTCACATTACATTCAAGAACTGATACCAAAACTCTTTTAGGACTTTTTTTTCAAAAACCTAAACCCTGCATAACAATTACTGCGATGTGAGTTGCCAATGATGAATGAGTGCAATCGTTAAGAAATCATTAAGAAGCACAAAAACAAATTAAATACAATATTTGAAAATAAAATGACTGATTTTCTAAAAAGAAAAAAAAAACAGTTTTCAACAAACACTCACAGTTCGCCTGCAGCGTGTACTTGGGGCTCATATGTTGACCAGCCTTATTGGTAGCTACACACTGATATGTCCCGTCATTGTACAGTGTCAATGGAGTGAACTGCAGCGTTTTGTTGTCAATGTTGTAGGACATCTGTGAGTTATTAGAAGAGGCATTCATGCCGAGTATCATATTGTCTTTCATCCAGTAGATCTTGTCATAGGGCCCGATAACCTCACAGGTGAGCGCAAAGTTTGCATTGTTTATTGGAATTGTGTTGATTTTGATCGTCACTGACTCTATGGGCTCTGTAGACACAAAACACAGAGTTAAAAATAGAATTAAAAACAAAAGAGTCATGACTGGAGTACATTCCTATAAAATATTTTGATGTTAAGAACACAATAGCTTGAATTTGCATTAGATCAGTTCCAGAACCACATGCTGCAAACTATCAAATTCAACCTGAATTCTCAAGTATTCGTACCAATGACTGTGAGGGTTGTGGAGTTTGTGCTGTTTTTTCCTGTCACATTATTCATGGCCATACAGGTGTAATTTCCACTCATGTTGAAAGACAATGGCTGAGTTGTATACATTGAGGTATTGGCCACGATTGATTCATTGAACCACCATAAGAATTGGCTGGGAGGCACCGACACGGCAGAACAGGTGAAATTAGCTTGTTGTCCTTTTTCAGCAAAAGCTGGCCCAGAAATGATGGGTGTGTCTGGTCCATCTGCAACAACAAAAGAGGATAGTTGTCTCAACAACAGCAGGAATTTGAAGATGAACTCACCCTTAATGATCTGTCCCATGCCCAAGCATGCTGAAACTTGAAAATCCAGTTTGTTTGACTAAAATAATCACTGCGTGCTGTGCGCAGGTGCAGTTACGTGAACAGCACCTTGATACCAGTGCTTTCTCAATGGCAGCTACCTCAGGGAAATTGCTGTATTAGGTAAATAACAAATCTTAAATCCATGTGAGATGCTATCACAAACTAAAACATACTTTGGCATGGATTGTCAGTTGCAGTGTTGTGCGTTTTGTGAATTTGCAACTAATTTGTCCTCATAAAACACATAATGTCCTCATAATGTGGGAATAAAATACAGTCGACATCAAGTGATGTGATGAGCTGCTGATGGTTCTAAACGAGAGAAGGAAGAAACAGAGATTCTGGGTTCATGCAGAGGTGATGCACCACTAAAAATGTATCACCTAGTAGCATATGTTGTTTGAATTATATACTCACAGTTGACAATAAGATTGTAAGGAGGACTGGTGATATTTCCAACAGCATTAATAGCCATACACTGGTAGTTTCCAGTATCATTAAGCTCCACTGGATCAAAGTAGACTGTGTACATATAGAAATCAGTTCTGTTGTCTTCATGCATAAGCTCCTGATTCTTCATCCAATAAACGTGATCAGCAGGTGCATTTACATTGCATGTTAAGTTGTATGAAGCTCCTTCTTTGGCAGGCGTCACTGGTGCAATTACGGTTGCATTTGTTATTGCATCTGAAAACAGAACAAATCACACAACAGCTACTTAGTTCCTCAAAGCCAAAAGATCAAGATGAATATTTTGTTATTATTTGTTTAATTTGGTTGATGAACTCTTATTTTATCATGGAAGATTTTAAATAATAATTAAGACTTTTGTTAAAGAAGCCCAGATGGAGCAGTGCCAGTAAACTGTTTGTGTCTTTAATGTCAACTCTTTGATGGCTGTTTTAAGGAATCTTATGGATAAATTTATTTGCCAACTAAATGAGTCCAATAATAGTATTATCATGCTGTTGACTAATATTAAATATTAGTATTAAATATGATCTTTCTTTCTAGTCCCGGCTAGAGTCTTTTTGCAGTGTTTTTGATCCACTGAAATTTTTTTTTAATATAATAGAAAGATAATAAGGAATTACAATATTATCACACTCTTAAACAAGCTGTTCCTAATTTTATCAATATGGAGTAGATGAAAGAAAACCACTCTTGAGACTTACTTTAGGTGCAAATAAAATGCACATAAAGTAAGAAACAAAACCTCCGAACAAACAAACAATAATCACTCATAGTTAATAATACAGCTTGTAACTCATAGTTTCATTTCTCAACATTTACTAAGTGCTTCTTTTGAATGTAGGGTGTCATTTTTAGTGCCTAAAAACCCTAAATAAAATGGTATAAATATATTTTAAGAATGGGAAATACTGTATCATCTAAAATAAAACTTAGCCAACAAAGCACCCACAATAGAGTACTTTTACATTTTTTTTGGATCTGCAAACAAAGCAAACAACATAAATGTCATTTGTTCTCTCCCGAGGCACATGTCCCCTTTTTATGAGAAAAAAACATTATATAAACAAGCAAAAAATGACCATGTAAGTCTCACCAACAACCCTAAGCCATTTTCCGTCAGAGCTGTTTTTGCCAGTGATGTTGTTGAAAGCCATGCAGATGTAATGCCCACTCATGTTGGACGTCAGAGGAGGTGTGACATACTCAGCCCCACTGGAGACCGGAATATTGTTGAAGTACCACATGAACAGGCTGGGGGGAGTAGATTTTGCACTGCAGCTGAAGCTGACATTGTCTCCTGCTTTTGCCAAACTTGGTCCTATAACCGTTACCATCTCTGGACCATCTAAACACACGAATAACACCATAAATCCCTTTCACTCAAATAATGTTCACATGACTCTACAGACATTCAGATATTACAGAACTGGCAGTATGAATCTGATGTTACTAATCTACTAGATGTGGACACACTTGCTAATATCCAGTTCAAGTAGTCCTTATTTCACGATAATTAGAGGCTTTCAAATACTTACAGTTGACTGTGACTGTGTAGGAGTTGCTGGTCATGTTGCTCACAGAATTGAAAGCCTGACACTGATAATCTCCACCATCTGACTTTAGGACTGAGGTGAGAGTCAGTGTCTTGTTGTCCGTGCTAAATGTTGTTTCGTTGTTGGCAGAAATAAGGTGACCATTTCTCCACCAAATAATGATGTCAGCAGTTCCCGTCACCTTACACAGCAGAGAGAACATCTCACCAAGTATTGCTGATCCATTGCTCATCACCCATGCTGTCACAGGATCTGTAGGAGTTTAGTAAGCAATTTAAATGCACACAGTTTTGTTCAGTTCAGTTGGGCTGAACAAATATGGCATGTGCTACTAGAAAATGTCTGCTGCACTGTGCCAAGGCAATGACATAAACCACTCTTTGTACCTGTACGTCTAGGCAGGAAAGTTTAAAAAAAAAAGTTTCTAAGCACGTGCTGAATATAAGCTCATCTCTCTGCTAAAAGAATCAAAGAAGTAAAGAAAATTTATTTTTAAAATAATACCAGTCCAAACATACCCACAATCAGGATCTTTGTAGTTACACTCGTGAATCTGGATGTAACTGGATTGTGAAGGAGGCATGTATAATTTCCTGAGTTTATCGCATAAGCTTTCTGTAGTTGAAGGTTTGAGCCAGTTTGGTTTAAGTACACTCCATTAAGCAGCCACTGGATCATCAGTGAAGGGCTGGACTCCGCAGAGCATGATATTGTGATATTAGATCCTCCTTTGTATATGTTATTTTGCGGCATGATCATCATTTTTGCATTACTTGGACCATCTGGTGGTACAACAAGGGATAAATTGTTATTCTCGGGATAGCAGATTGTTATACAGATCTCTCCATGTGCACAAATTCATTGTTTTTTAGTTGGAACTCACAGCTGATGGTCAGATTTACAGGGGGGCTGGTTTCATTGCTGACATCATTAAACACCATGCAGCTGAATGGCCCAGTGTCATAGCGGGTCACATTCACTATGGTGAGAGTGGTATTTCCATTGCTGAGCTGAACGCTTCCATTAGCGGTGATCACAGAGCTGCCATTCAGCCATGTAAATAACAGGGGTGTGCCTTTGGACACAGAGCACATGAGTACTGCTGTGTCATTGAACTCCACCAGGTTGGATGCATTTGCCTGCACGGTCACATTTGAAACAGGCTCTGCGGAGAAGAAGAAAACAGGCCATTTATTATGTTTTATCGAACTATGCAAGCAGTGCATCTTCTCTCAACAGTATGTGAAAACATGTGACTGTTGAACTAATGTCTGTTCCATGGAAAAAGAAAAAAAACAAACAACTACTAGATTATTTGCCGTGAAATAAAAACGTGCTGTTTATTGCATTTGACAATTGAAGCTAAGAGCTATGGCCAAATTGAGAAACAAGGATCCACATTGCTAGGCCCTTCATATTGGGACACATGCCCTAATAATGAGGTGCTGTGGGCCAGTAAAATCTCACCTTAATAAATTTTTATTAAACGTAATGGGTAAATATTAGCACGCTCTCTGCGGTAAGGTTTTCTGAAAGGCCAAGTTACAATAATAGCTGCACTCTGTTTCAGTTGTCTTGTGCTGATATGCTGACATTTCAGGTGTTTTGCATTATGGCCAGACATCTCCATCTTGGTTTCATCGGTCCAAAGGACATTGCTTCAGAAGTCTTGTGGTTTGTTCAGCTATAACTTTTATTACACTTTGCATTGCGCAGAGAAACTGCAAAAAGAAAAGAAAAAACAACAAAAAAAAGCAAAAACAAAAACAAAACCCCACCTGAGTGGCATCTCAGACTCTTTCAGCACCGGGCTGATAATGTTCCATACACTGCATCTGCATTTTGGCTTACTTTTTGTTAAATAAATAATAACTTGGTGTTATATCATGTGTTTTTGTTCATCAGAGGTTGTGTTTACTTAATTTTAAACCTCCTAAGCACCAGAAGGTTTGTATATACTACTATAGTACGACTACAGCACATATACAACTAAACTGTGCAGTACATATATATATTATCAAGATCAACTCCTAGACTCCAAGACCAACTCTAAGTTGGGCGAAACCAGTATAGCAGGTTTTAGCAACATGTGGTCCCAGAGATGATTAGGATATTGTACACTGTAAAAAAGACCAATTTCAAATTTGTTATTATAATTTCTTTATATATTTTTTTCTTTAAATGTGCACATCTACAACTTTAGTGTTAGATACTATATAGTGTAACTGAAAAGTATTTCTTGGAGAGAAACAACCACCCACTGCAGTCATGTCATCAGATCACCTCAAGCACCTGCTAAGGTGACCTAGGATGATAATCAGAGCTGCATGTAGACCAACTCCAAGCAAGCAGCTAGTCCCTGATCTACAACAAGTTAAACGAGGTGAGTTTAACAGATTTGAAGTATTGCGCATTGTAGAGGATTTGTTGCCCACTTCTACAGTAGAACTGCTCTCACTACAACATTTTTCTGTGAAGTACTTGTTGATATTTCCCCAACCTTTCTGTTGACTTTGTAGTAGTTCTTAACATAAGAGTAACCCAAAAGTAATGCAAAGAGTAGCATAAATAAAATGTTCTTTTCCAGAAGTTATGTCATTTTCTTTAAAAGAGTCGATTGTGTCAGTGGGGTTTTTAGTCAGGACTAGAGTATCTGGAATAAGACATACAAGGCATTAATAATATAACTTTTCTTAACTAAGCACATCCACACGTCTGAAGAACAATCTCAAAAGAACAGTTCAAACTAAAATTAAATTTACATGTTTTTCTTCTGGCCTGCAGTGATATATATTCAGCTAGATTATTTAGAAATAGGTTTCTCAGTTATGGAAATTCGGCTGTGTAAATGTTTGCTTTCTCTTGAACATAATGGAATGAAATGACACTTGCCTCGCAGGCTTGTTCAAAGCACATAAAGGTTACATTTGAACTCACTGGCAATGCCTCTTCTCAGAAATAATAACAGTTAATTAAAAATAATCCACAAATCTTTTTTTTAAGTGGTGTAATGTAAGAAATTATATCTCCATATCTGGGCAACTCACACAGCACTGCAGATAAAGTACACACTTTCTGTGGGGGTGAATTGTTCCTTTAATGTGCTTTGGATAACGTACTGATGACTAAACATGGAAAATGAGAAAGGTCTTACCTTCAACTGAAAGTGTTAATGCAGCGAAGGAACCATCAAGTTGCTGTAATATGTAGACTCCAGAGTCATCCAGTGTTAATGAGCTTATGGTCAGTGATGAAGTACTTGTATTATATGTTACTCTGTCATTCCACGCTTTGGATATCTTAACGAATCCAGCCAATGTTAACACAACATATTTGCTGTTGAATAACCACCCTCCTTCGTTGACACTGAAATTGCTGACAAGCGTCACATTGCTTCCTACTGAAATAGGGTTCTTGGTGGCATATATGGCTTGGCTGTGCACCTGAGCTAGAAACAGAGAGACATATAGTTATCATTCACAAACCGGGAAACAAGTATTATAAAAACCCTAAAATATAAAAGTTAATAAAGTATTTTAAAGTTTTATTAAAGTAGTATTTAGAGCATTTTGTAAGACTTTTAACATTAGAATACTATTGTCTAAGGCTGGAGTTTATGTAAAAATAAAAATAAATGCAATTCCACTTATTAATCAAGCTTTACCAACAAAGGTTGTTGCGGCCAGGATTAGGATGAGGGCCACTGGAGTCTCCATTGAGTTCCTCAGTATCCTGTCAGTGTACTTGACTCTGGCGTCGATCAAATAAAATCTGGTGATACTGTGTGCTCCCTGCCTTCAAATCCGCAAATATTTGTTCTATAACACTGCAGCTCTCTGTCCTTTTTGATGCAAATGCCTTCCCATACATCATTATTGCCACACCACCTCACAGTCATGACCACACCTTGTTTTGCCCTGGTATACTGTTTTACAGGTGCACCCATTTACTGTTGTTCTGCAACTTTTTCCATCCTCAGAGTCACGTGAGGATCTTTTAGAAGTTTGCCATGTGACTCTGTACCTGGAATGCAAACTGAACTGTGGTTGCTGGGCAAAATGTTCTTTCAGGTATTCTCTGAAGAAAAATGAGTAATGCAATGATGAAAATTCCCACAATAAAGTTGGAAAACACTGAAAAAAACACATTTTGGGGTTAAGCACTTTTTAGATTCAGCTATGATGATCCATCCAAGTGTATAGCAATACAGCCTTCCTATAGAGAGGTTTTAGTGTTTGCATTTGTTAATGAGTTGCACCCAAATTATCAAAACTGAACTGACCATACTGGATTGTCCTTTATGTCCTGCTCTGTTTACAGTCACCAGAGACACCCAGGCTGAATGTCTCATTCATCCGTAAGCAAAAGAAATGACAAATGTTCCTGTTTTCTCGCTCCATAAGACCAGGTTAAAAACCCTTTGATAAATAGCTCTCACAGTCAGAACACCTTTATCTCTTCAAAAAACATAAATATGCTTTCGTGTTTTTGGAGCATTAAATAATATACAACGTCAAAGGCTATTAAAATGAAGTGGATTTTCCTCAGATCTCTGCGAAACAACATACCTAATAATGAGGGGGCTATAGCATGAAAATGGTGGAGAAAGACCAGATGATACTAAATGTAAATTATTGATTTACTCTCAAAATGTACTTGACAAAAACAGCTGTGAAACCCTTATAAAATAAGGTTGAATGAGTTGGAACTGGCTAATCAAATATTTAATAATTGTTAAACACATTAACATAACATATATAAATTAATGTGAAAACAAAAGTATGTCTTCTTTCAATTCTAAAGAGCCAAGATGTTTCAAAGACCCAGTCAAAGTCCAGATCTAAACCTGATTGAAATGCTGTGGACAGACCTCGTGTCATTTGAATTATTTTATTGTTTATTTATTTATTTATTTATTTGCATGTTTAGGTTTTTATCTTTGTAATATGGTTATCTATTCTATATTGTTATTTGGCCTTCTGTTATTTCACAGAATTTATTGGTCTTTATTTTCTGTGGTACATGATACAAGTTTGTTTGGGTTTTATGTCATGTCTTCATTCTGCTTGTTGTGGGTTTAAGGCTTTCTTTGGCTTTGGGATACAATTTATATTTAGGCTCCATAGTCTTCTGTTTATGATGCTTTCCTGGTGCTCTGTGTTTTGTCCTTGGTTTTCCTGTGTCTGCCTTGTCGCTCTCTTTTCTGTCCCCATGGTATCTGGTTTCCCTGTTTAGTTGTCAGGTTTATCTCGTCTTCCCATTCAACCGTGTCTCGCTTCCTGTTTTCTGTGCCTTTAGTTTCCTGCCTGCTTTAGTTGATTGGTTGTTAATCCTCTTTTGTACCCCCATTCTGTCCTAACTCATCTCTGTACTCCTGATCTTCTGACCCTGTATTAAATATGCATGTTTTAGTCCTAGATGGTTATTTCAAGTCCTGCGTCTGGGTCCTAATCCTGCCTGCCTCGCAGCCATTCCACAACACCTCAAGAGAGCTGTACATAAATGAATATCTGCAAATTTCAGTTAACTAAAGGAACACTGTAGAGAAGAGTGGACCAAGGCTCCTCCACAATGAATTGGGAGACTGATAAAGTCATAAAGAAAATGATTACTTCCATATTATTGCTGCTAAAGGTGGTTCTACAAACTATTGAATCATAGGATGTACTTAGTTTTTCTGCACACTCCTTCAGCATTTTGGCTTTTTGTTAGATAAATAATGACATGATATAATAAAAGTGTTATCAATATAAGTGTCATGAGGTTGTATTTAACTAATTTTAGAATCAGCTAAGGACTTTTTTTTAATAAAATGCTAAAAAGTAAATCCTTAGAGTTGAAATATATTTTCTTTTTCATGTGACTATAAGTACACAACACACTATTCTGACTCACGTTCATGACTAGAAGACCTCTGAATCTTTGAAGGTATGATACACCCGTTTGCTTTTCAGAAAGAGAAAAATGTTAAGGAAGCCACTGACTGGGTGATCAATCTCTAAACTAACATATTGCTAGTTGCCCGGTAATAACAACAAGAATCCATCCAATAACAGCAGAGATTGGAGTAACAAAGTCACATCTGGTACAGACCATCCAGGAATATGGACCACCTTGGTCTTTGCTGACATGACTCCATTAACGGAGTGGGTTGCGTTCATGAGCTCTCCTCCAAAAACCTGTTCAAGCTGAGCTGGAGGATTGAAGAATGCAGAACAGACCATGGTCCAGTTGGACCCAGCTAAAAAAAGAAGGACCTGTTCTGTCAGTTCACTGTGAGCACCATGTTATCTGGTCCATCTGAGGAAGAAAAAGATAAAGGAGCAGGCAGAAGAAGAGAAGCTGTGCAGTGAAGCTCGATGGTAACTTTACCAGATCAAAATACTAGTGAGTCTGACATTGTCAAACTCACAGCTGATGGTAAAGTCTATTGGATCACTGGTGACATTACTGACACAATTTGACACAAAACATCAGCTGGAGGTAACCTCAAAGCTGTCATTCTTCCAAAAGAAAGAGAATGAGGAGCCAGTGGAGAGGAGCGTTTGACCGCTGAGCTACTGAACTCAGGTTGGTTTGATTCCAAAGGTTCTTTGGCCCCTTTTTATAAAGTGATATTTGTGAACCTTTCGTGACTTTCCTAAAAGTAAATAATTTTAATACAAAATAATATATACTCTCCGGTGCTGTATGTCATGGCTCCCCAGTGCTCCTGTGTGGTCCTGACAGCTTCTGTCTCTCTCCTCTCCTCGTTCTCTCTCTTTGACTCTCCCGTTCTCTGCAATTCTCAATTATATTATTTTGATCTAAATAACTTGCATTGTTTCTCAAATTGTCTTCTTTGAAAATTTAAAACACAACAAAAAAAGACAAATTATGTGTCAAGTTCAAGAATTAAGTCCTCTAATTGAAATCAATCCATCTACTGTTATCTAGTCTATCTCAGCTCACACAGAGGCAGGATCCGTGCTGGGCAGGTCACTAGACCCTCACAGTGCTAACACAGCAAGATAGACAACTGCGCCCTCTCACACTGACAGTCAATTTTAAAACATCAATTAACCAAATGGGCATATTTTGACTGTGGGAGTAAGATGGAGTACATGGAAATAACCTCATGCTAACAATATGCAAACTCCATGCAGAAAGGCTCAGACAACCTTCTTATTTTGAAGAGACTATGCTATAAACATGTAAATTATATGCCTGTGTTCTTAAAAAATGACATATTTAAATAAGGAAGTAATTCCTCAAAAGCATGCTTACTACTAAGTATGCTTCTTTTGAACAAATCTCTTACTTTTATTCTTTTATTGGTGCATATTGTAAGTGGTCCTTGAAAATCAAATAATATATTTTTACATTTTACAACATATTGAATATTTTTATAAATATATTTTTTGCATGAAGTATTAAGGAAACAGATGTAACCAAAATGAAAAGATACAAATGAGTGTGGACTGACAAAGGGACAGGCAGAAACTAGCTAGAGGACACTGCAACGTGCGCCAAAGGGCACGAAAACCAAAGCACATGTATTGTTACAGTAAGGGACGGGTTGTTTCTGAGTTTGCTGGTTGTCAGTCCAAATATCACAAGGTAGGCCTTTTGAATTCCTTTAAACTCTGTCTGAGGGATTATTTTTCATTACAGCAGGAACCTGTTCCTGTAAAATGTTTACTGTAAACAAATCATCAGCATTTTTCACATTTTTTTCTTCACGTTTCCATCAGTGTGCTGAGCTGTTTTTATTCATTTTAGTTACAAAATTTTGAGAAGTTTTAGCTAGCATTCACTGTTTCTTTTATTTTTACACTGGCTTTTTGAATACTTCACCGTTATTCTTTTTTCTTTATGGTGCCTTTATTTCCTCATTAGCTGTTTCCTTGTTCTGCCTCAGGTCATTTACTGTTCATCTGAACTTACGCTGTACATCTTTGTACACTCTTAATTCTTAAGTTACTTGCTTTGGTCACCACGTTTAGATAGCCAGGGTTTTCTTTTCTTTTCTTTTCTTATGTAACATTCTCTGAAACCTTCCAAAAAAAAAGAAAAATGACTTCACTGCTTATATCACACCCACATGCAGTTTATCTCATATTATTTACTCAACATTGGTGACAACTTATTCAGAGGATTCTCAGGATACCCAAAATAAAAGTCAGTAATAATGAATGGAATCCAAGATGAAGGACGCAAATGTCACATTGACCTGCTGAAATGGTCCAGAACAAATTATTAAGCCTTTATCAAATGACAAAAAAATGCACCGTAATACTTGTTTTTTACTTGTGCCTTCACCTTAAATACACTTTTTTTTGTAATGTCATATTTGGGGGAAACTACAGAGTTTGAATCAAAATTAATGAACCATTTAAAAAGCTACAAAAATGTTTCTCCTATCCTTAAATATCAGTACTTGTGATTCTCATGTAGAACTGTGAAGGCAGCATTGACCCTAAGTTTAAGGTCACTGCTAAGGACCATGCAAATATCTGAGTCAGCCACTGTGGTGGAGTTCAGGGTGACCGTTCCAATGAGGACATTGAGAAACGCCCTCCCACTGTGACTGGGGAAAACCACCTGGTTCCCAAACCCAGTGAGGATGAGTGAGTCTCCTATTTGCCAGCTTCTTCTTTTCAAAGCTGCAAATGGAGAAAGAGACAGTCCCTGACTACAGCAGGTTGATGGAAGGCTGGATCTCCACAACACCACAAGCCAGAAAACCTGATAAAGATAAAGAATTAATGCAATGAACATCTTTCCAGTTTAATCAGCATAAATGAGTTATGAGCACAGATTGATCAGGGCCTACCTTAAGTCAAGGCCACAATTGCTGGAGTTCCTTCACTCTGACTATCTCTTTGCTGCTTCTCCACTCTTATAGTTGTCTTTCGTATGACCAGCCCCCTACCTGTGGGCATACAGCATGGCAACAGCCTTGCAGTCTTATCTGTAGGGGTTTCTGATCATCTAGGGTTTATTCTTGTTAAACTTGTCAAAAGGCATTTTGGTTACAGTCCTATGTGAGCTTCTTTTAATGTTAATGACCAATCAGCAAAATGACTAATTACGACAGAAAGTATGAAGGGCATGACTGCAACATACAGTAAGTCACTGTGTATTTTTTTAAACTAAAAAAATCATATTTTGTTGAACGGTACAGCTGTTCCTCCTCATCACCATTTATGCCTACAGTATATCCACCTATTTCTTAAATATTGGGGTAAAGTTTAGATTGTGAGTCTCTCTTCTTACCTGAATGTTATAGTGACATAATATGACATAATATGCTCTGGTGTGTGTGTGTGTGTGTGTGTGTGTGTGTGTGTGTGTGTGTGTGTGTGCGTGTGTGTGTGTGCGTGTGTGTGTGTGTGTGTGTGTGTGTGTGTGTGTGTGTGCGTGTGTGCGTGCGTGCGTGTGTGTGTGCCTGTGTGTGTGTGTGTGTGTCAGAAGCTTTCAACTCAAATTGAATAGGATCAAAAAGTGCTACAACTGTAGCTGCAATGAGTACTGCTCTTTGAACTGAAGTTGCAAACAGTGACCCATTACAGTCATCAAGACACAGAACAAGATGTGCAGTGTTATATGTTAGACCAGAATACTGTATTATACCATTTATTTTAATAATTCAGACAATAAATTTGAATCCATTTCATAAATGTTCTTTGCCACCATTGCATGTCACTGTAAGTATGGGCAAACAATTATGTCCTCCACAATGGCACAGAGTAAACAGTGGTGGCATTGTTTGAACTGGGTTGGGGCAAAGTTCAGTATCTGAGCAAATGAGTTATGTATACGTGCAGAAGAGATGTGATTTATGTCTAGGTTTTTTTTTTAATTCTTGAACTTCAAAGGTGAGCGTGAGTAGCGCTGTTAAAATGAAACCAGACGTTTCCATGTCTGTGATCACTATTGACAGACATAGAAAAGAAAAATATTTGGCCACCTGCGCAAGAGTCTAAAACTACCTGAGGACAATCGTCATGCTTTACATGAATATTTTCTATCCCACTGTCTTTATTTGACTACATGGTCTAGTCAAATCTCTGGTGTAATATGTTTTGAATTCATCACATGCAAAGTTCTGTTGCACTTTTAAAAGCAAGTGTGTCACATGATACATCTAAAAGGTACACTCCAGACCTGGCACACACACTCAGAACAACAAGAACAGTGATAATGACGTAGCAAAGAGTAATAAACTATTAATAAAGAAGAAGAGACAGGCTTCTGCCTCATACCCTCATGCCAGAAGCTTATAGAGCAGCACCTAGGTCATCAGAAATCACATTTCCCATAAACACGTAACGTCAACCCTTATGCTCGCTAGTGAGCCTGAAAAGGTGAAACATACACATGTATTTGATAAGGGCCGGACATTATCTTTATACTTTCTTAGTAAAACAAAACAAAACAAACAAACAACCTTATTTGATGTGACCATCATGGATCATGGGTGCTGGGGTGGTACACCCAGTCATATTGAAGTTACTAATGTAAACAAAACTAACTGCACTAAATACATTACTTTTGTTGAAATTTAATGCTACAGCATGTTCCTTTTGGCAAGCAAACAATTAAGTATGTTTTTGCTCCCTTATTTAGAGGGGATTGCCACAGCAAGTAGCACCACATATTTGATTTGGCTGATTTTTTTTTTTTTTTTTTTACACCGGGTGTTTTTCCTGATGTAACCTCAAAGGTATTTGTGGCTCC